>JAQFYG010001112.1:0-21181 GCA_034694325.1 Entomobrya corticalis
ATTTTAGGCGTTGGGTGTGTTTATATTCGTATTGTCATTGTCTAATCCTTATAAAGATAAATCTACATATAGTATTCGGTATACAATCATTTAAATTTAAATACAATATTATAATAGTCTACTCAAAGCATTCTTTTAGGAGTCCTTACAGGCCAAAAAAGAATCAATAAGGGCAACCGCCACGATGCCAATTGTAATTAGTAGGATACTGAATGAAATATTTAACACTTTTTAAAGATAATAAATACTTATATAAATTACCTACACCTACTAAATTATACTTATACTTACGCATAATGAACAATAGCAGTACAACTATTACCTCTTAAAATGACTACGGTCACTATTAGCCGTTCACTTGTAAATACGAGTGTAATATATTACTCACATCGTTACATATATTTTAGCTTTAAAAGAATACAGAAAGATTTACACAGTTGTATTTATGATAATTATGTTTTGGTAAAGAGTAAAGGACAATTTATTGCATTACAACTTTACAAACAAGGTTATTAATAATACAATAGCTAGACTAGAATTATGCATACATCACTATTCCGCTGTACATGGTAGCATTGTGTTGCTGATGCATAAAATCCTTCTGGCACGCAATTTAATATGAGGAAACATGACATATTCAAAGATGTTGTAACTTTCAATCGTCACCGCACCACAATCTAACTAAAATGATGACAAAAACCTTCAACTTGCGTTTGTGTTTTGCAGAAAATGTGTGACGCATTTTCTCCAGCCAACTATTCATTCGCAACAAATCATAAATGTTTTATATACCAGTGTAATACCAATAGTAAACATACATCTATATGCATATTATATCAATCTAAAAATATGTGATATATGTGAATAAACATAAAAAACAACCAGGCACCAGTGTAGCATTAAAGATCCACACGATAATAAACAATCAGCATTTACGTAGTAAAAAACAGAAGTTCCATCATCATCAACAATACAGTCCTTCAATCTCAAATATTTTCTGTTTATAAACGCAATAAAAGTAACTCTATCTTGTAATGAGAGAGCAAAATAAAATAGATTTTAGCCGGATACAACAATGAGGAATTTTTGATTTTTCTTTTTTCGTTATAACAATGGATTTTATACTTCCATTGCTTATTTTCATACCTAATGTAACAGGTTTTCATTTTTGCAGATATAATTTCCGTTATTTACAGACAGCAGCGACCATTTAATCTGATAAAGTACACTTGATAAAAAACGCACGAAAGCAGAGCAAATACAAACCACAATAAAAATTATCACCGCCACCACCAAACAACCTCACGCTGCTAAATTACTGCACTAAAAAGGGTTACTATCAAAACATCGTTTTTACTATTATCATATTTGCCATCTATTTTGTGTCTGACGAAGTAAGCTCAAGGCATGTACGCTCTTTTAAATAATAAAAAATAAGAAAGGGAAACAGGTTCTTGGATTGCACATGCATCACACACAGGTCTTTTGTGCTTATGATTTGAAGATAGTATCTGTAACTTAAGAATAATATGATGCATGCATAATGCATGGCTACATTATACTTTTATATCAGTTTTTGTGCGTATCTAACATCTATTTTCACAGAAAGACTTTTACGATGATGATGGAACGGAAATGCATTTAAAAGAGATGTTATGGTCATTAAATCAAACCGTCATCTCTGATGAGGTATTTATGTTGGGCAGATTTATAGCATTCATTGTAAAAAGGAATATGAATTCAGCATATTAGCAGAGAATAAATCACTCTCGTTCTTTAAAAAATGCCATAAAAGAACAACAATGCATACTCACTTTATTTTTTACATTAAAAAGAATCGAAATCAAATCAATGTTGAAAACTAGGTACAAAAACGCAGAAACGAATGACCGTTATTTCTAATAGTTGAAAATTCAGTAGTTTATGTCATACATAAGATAAATTAAATTTCAAATTACAATAATTAATAGAAGACAAGTATTTCTCATACAGGTAAACTGATATGCAAACTATCAGCATTTACAATGAGATACTATTACTAAGTAATTTAGACATACTTAGGAATAAAATAGGTTATATATCAAATTTAAAAAATTGGTTACTATCAACGTTTCATGCTGGTCATAATATTCACATATTATTACAAATGTTTTACCTCTGATCTTTTGTGACAGAAAATGTCAGTTTTGATGTTAAAATGTCAAAAGCGCACTTCAAAACATACGAATGCCTTCACTGTTTGTATAAAAGTACTTGAGTAAAGCTTGTAAATTTATCAAACTAAAAACATAGTGTTGATCGTAGTATTTCATTAAACCGAAATAATATGAGAGAGGAAACAAAACGAAATGACATTGAATTAACGAAAACATTATTACGGAATAAGAGGAAAATAACATGTGGAAAAATTATATACACACATTGCAATTTCGACTGAAAGACCTTACCTAACCTATATATTAGAAAATCAATACATAAATTGTTAGGACTTTTTCTACGTACCATGAGTAAACCTAGTATTATGAAATATACAACATGCCTACGAAATAAGAACAATACCTACTTTTGCTTTCATTCCTGCTTGCCTTCCTTCCTTACTTCCTACCCTGATGTTTGTACATAATACAAAGAAACACGAACACACAAATGAAAAAATCACAATATTTATATCTACGTGAGAAACTCTTCCCTTTTTACTTTCCAAAAATATCTATTTACACATCGATCATCTATATACCTACCAAAAACTAAGTATATGGTTAAATTTTAACCTTATTATTATTAAACAAACCATACCTTCTATTTCTACCGATACAAGTACTTTTTACAACTATTTTCCTAAATAATACGTGTAAAATTGTAATTATCATATGGTCCATTACAAAGGAACAATAGACATTTTTCGAGATTGTTTACCTGAAAGATTGGAATATTTTATCGAATCTTTTATTTATTGAAAATAAGGAACAAAACAAAATCACGCATGACGAACAATAAAAAACCAATGATTTTTTTCGAATAGTTATAATGAATTGATGATGATTTCAAAAGTTTTACGCATTACATACAATAATCGGCGATTTCCTTTAATCAACAAAAAGTTTCTTTTGAATATGATCTAAATGCATTTCTACTTCTTTATGTGTTTGTACTACTGAACTTTCTGTAAAAAATTGAGCACTGTACATGTTAGTATTGTACCCTAACAAAAAACCAAACCTTCCTGGCCTTATACCTAAAATATCTTTAAATTAAAAACGAATGAACTTTTTCTCATTGCTAAAAATAATATTTCTTACAATCCGAAGTTATAAGATTAATAACAACTTATATACCATAAATTTTACATCCTTTAAAGGATGCTTAGTTCACAGTTTTTTAGTATTCATAAAACTAAGAAGTAAAGATTCAAAATGTGGAGAGAGAAAAATAGAAAATCGATAATTAATAATCATGAATTAGATAAGCAAGTTATACTTAACGAAGTGTTATTTGGTCGGACGAGGTCGTTTTTAAGAGGTCAAAAAGGTATTACATAAGGTATAAGATTAACTACTGTACTGTACTATACCTACATAGTATACATTACAGTACAGTATAATATGTACGCACTACGTGCACTGTTTTTAAGACTACACACTAAACACAGTTGTCTGTAAAAAGTGAGCTAATTCTAAAAGAGAAGAATAACCGCAACAATGGTATAGTTATAATAGCTATGTAGAGATGAACAAAAAATCACATAGTGCATTAGCAATTTATTTACTGTAGTGTAGACAGAGAGAGCGAGCGGTGGTAGTTGGTGTAGTTGCATACCAAAATTGTACAAAAAGTGAATAAATTGCTTGGTACAGAAAATAAATAAAAAGTTATTATTATGCGTGTATAAAATATGTACTTTTACTTGGATATATACACTTTATATTATTATATTATTGTTATATATAAACTTACGCATGATGCGTACACACATAATATATACCATATATATTGATAAATATGATAGATAGGATAAAAGATTAGTTAAGTTGTTAGTTGTTGAAGGGAGAAAGGGGGAGAAGAGAGCATTCACAAAAAGTGCTTGTAAGCAAAAACTGTAGATGAGCTGTTTATATTTAAATTATAAACAAAAACAAAAAGCTTAGTAGAGCGTACCGCATTGTACATTGCCGAAGCCGAGATATTATATATCCATATACATATAATATATTATTTCTAATACAAAATAAATAGGTTTTTATGAATAATACAGATTTTTTCATAGAATAAACGTAAAGATAATATATTTTCCGAGAGGAGGCTATAAAGGATAAACAAAAGCATAAAAAATATTACGGTTAAAAATTAAAAAATAGGAAAGACATTTCAAACATTATTTGCGGGTCGACGATATGATGTTGATGACCATGATCACACGACAAAACAAAGTGTCTAAGGTTAATGGTCCATCTTCATTATTGGCATCACCACCACAAGTTCATATAAGGAAGACGTTCTTTTTATACAGAAAGCATTTTACAGACGAGAAGGTTGAATTCTATAACGTCACACATAGTCAAAGCCTTTCAAGAAAATGAAAATGAGTTTTATCTTGTTCTAAGTTCAATCAATTCAATATTCTATTCACTCTTTAAATAATAATAATAGAAAGTTTCTCTATAATATAACTTTTCTCAAAGTTCTTCGGTTGCTATTTCTATTTCTTTTGGTGTTTTCAAACAGCACGTACGCAAAACATGCTGCTAGATAAATTTATGAAGGTTTTGTAAATATATATTAAAGTAAGGTTGTCCGAAAACCATATGATAATCATCATTAACAGACGCATCACTCTTGTGATGATCATCATCACTATGAAAAAAGTTAATGCAAACACAAGTGAAAAAAACGAAAACGAATGGGTTGTCAACAGACTTCTTGCAAAGTCAGTGAAGGTTACAAAAAAGTTAAGATGATGATGATGATTAAACTAACAAACGATAATGGTGCATTACTTAATATTTTTTATATATTTAGTGATATATGGTACAGTATAACATGCATTTAAATGCCAGACTTCATTGCATAAAGTAATCAAAATACTTACACCAAACTCTTTTTCTATGTTTGTTTCAATTTATTGGTTAGTTTTTTATTTACGATATGTGGTAATAAAATAAATACAAGTGGGTCATATTTCTGAACTTGATATTTTTGTTAGTTCGTTATCTTTTAACGTCTTGTTCCCGTTACTCTGTATTGTGCATTGTGCATAATCACTATAATACTATTGATTAATGTGTAAATTACAATATTGGTAGAGCTAAAGATACAAATGTCAGTTTTCTGAATGATAAATGACAAAAAGAATTTAGAACACATACAAACATATAACACAGATATATAGTAAGGTACATCTAATGATGAATATGCATGCCTAAGATTTCTCAAGTAGATTTCAAAGATTTTTTATTTATAATAATTAATATATAACGATGTAAATCATAGTATATTAATGTTTTTCGTTCATTCATTCAATCAGCAACCAACAGCGCAACTCATTCATAATGATGACATGTCATTTTTTAAATTTAAATACGTATGGAAAGTACCTTTAATTGAGAAGAAATACATGTACAACAAAGCCAATAAAAACACTAGACATTATTATAGTTTATGCAGCAATACCTGTACGTTTAGGCCGGTTTACACATATAATTTATCAAATGAAAATGTTGCTTTAAAAAACATAATCAAAGGCTATATTATTACATGCATAATAAACTTTGTGTGTGATTTTCTTTCATCAACACTTAATTGTTAATCATATGCATATACATAATCAAAAAAGGCTTAAAGTTAACTTTAACATGTCAATAATCTGTAATTATGCACTTTTTATTGTATTCAATTATTCATCAACAAAAGATGTCATGTAGCAACATGAAAACGACAAAGACGAGTTAAAATACCTTGTAATAATAATAGAAAGATAAACAATGATATTGAAGCGCTATTGAACTGAACTGAGTCTTGCGTGTTGTTGTGTACTGATTACTGTGATGGTGATGATAATGAAGTGAATCGTGCGTTAAAAAAACAAACACCACGACGCGGCGCGATGGTGGCAGAGCAAGAAGTTCTAAAAATGGCAACAAACAAGCCAAAACTAACATTTATACTTTCAACCCACTATGTCAAATCATCGCCATCACGAAATTATTCTATTTAATGGTTGTGTTGCGCTGTTGTTTGAAGCATTTTATACTGTTTTATACGGTAGAATCAACTCTTCTATTTTATACTACTACCCTACTTGAGTTTACTAAGAGTTTGTTTGGGAAAAAGGTAAAGAGCACGACAAAGACAAGGATGAAGTGTGTGCGTTACTTGCAATTTCTTCTTGCATTGTTATGTAAATCAACATAGTACATAAATACCAAACAATCGAAAGTGTTTCTTCGTTTCTTATTTTGTAGTTGTTTATATATTTTTTATCATGAAAACTCATGCAGTCATCATCACATCACAACATCACAAATAGAGTCAAGAAGTAACAAAAAAACTGTGTTAGAGGAGTTGAGAACTGAGACGAATGTTTAATTGCATACGTTGCATTTTTGCATTATATTTATTCTATTATTGTTACACGGCAATAATGATGATGTTGATGGTGATAATAACCCAAACCAAATCTGTGTCATCAAAGGGAAAATTGCAAGAAATTATCTACCTACACACATTCTTGTGCTATAATAATAGTTATAATGATATGCAAAAAATGTGTAATAATTGTTTAATTTTTCTGTACTGATTTTCTAATGTCTTTTACCTTACCATGCTTAATGTTATTGAAGTAATAATCGTATTACTGGTTACTCACGTGTTATATACCATATTATATATTATACCATAGATTATTTTTTGTCGTTTCGTTTGACACTTTTTAATTGTTAAAGTGTAAAAATAATGATAATGTGCTTTATACATTGTTTAATATATTACGCCAAGAGTTAAACATTCACGTTGACATATTACTATTTAGTGTTGGTAGTCATTATAAGAAAAAGCTTTGTCGCGCTCTGTAATAATAAGTTTGCAAAAATATGTAATACTTAGATCAATCATTATTTCTATACCAAAATATTATGTAAAAAGTGAACTGTGAATACCTACATAAGTTTTACATTCATTCATTATTGAAAAATACAAAATGTTATAATGTGTTACTGTCTGCTGCTGTTGATAATGTACGCACTTCAGAGATGTTTGTAGATACATGATTTATGTGCCTAGAGGCACACGATAAAAAAGATAAGCATTACATACCTATTATAACTGATAATAGTGAAGGTATATAAAGTAAATTACAGCGTTTATTTAATAAAAAGAGTGAGAGAATGATAATATACAATATAAAGTAGATACAGAATCATTGTATGTATTTAAAAACTACACACATCATTGTTGTGTATTGTCGATGCTAATGATGATCATGATCATGACATGAATAAATGTTTCATCATCATGATTTTTTTTACAAAAAAAGTGCAAAAAAATGTGAAAAATATTATAAATGATACAAAAAATGCTGATAAAAGAATTTAAAAAGAATAGTTAAGGTTCATATTGTTATAAGTAGATGTAGAATTCAAAGATAAGATACATTAAAATGCTGAAAATACTATGATAGTATGTAATGTTAATATAATATTGCAAGTATATTGTTAATCTTTAATTAAATCTAAAATATATAGATGTACATAAACTAGTTATAGAAGTAATATCGTAATTATAACGTGCTCGTCGTGAACATAATATAAGATTATTATGCTGTAACGTAATCTATGATAAAATAATAATAAAATCTCAGACAATTATGTCTCTGAGTTATACAGAGAAAACATAATAATCATGTTCATCTTGTGCTTAATTATTATTTCGCCTTTAAAAGTTATTCAACTTCTGGGCTGGATAAGTCAGCATATTACGGCTTCATCTTAAATCATAATGCGCTTAAAAGTTCATCATCTCGGATCCTCATAAACTTGTAATGTGAACACTATCATTTGTCGCAGTCTCCCAAGTAGCATAATATTATCCATTCATGGTTGTATTTTTCTCGTAGGCATCCCCACTCATAGCCTTTTCATCCAGAACTTCTACCATTTTCTATGCAATCATATCATCATAAAATAGAAATAAAAAATTTTAAATCCAAAGGAAACTTACAGTCATCAATTAAAGCATCAAAACATATGTAGCTGATAATGAAGTGGGCGGAACGGAAAGAAAATGTTGTGTAGATTGCACCAAAGTACAAACCATTCAAGATCTTTTGGAACAGACATATACATATTCGCCTGTCCATGCAATAAAGTTGGTTGAGGAAATAGAACGCATAAAAGATTCAGAGAAGAAGACGAGCTGAAGAACACATAAATACAGGGATGCCAACGAAAACGTAGCAATGAGATTTACATCTCTGTGTCTTTTGATAGTTAAATGGAAAAAATCCTGTTCCTAAAAGACGACGGCACCACCACCATCACGGCCACTGCATAATATCTGAAGACAAGTACGATGATGTAGTTGGAAATATATGGAAATGCCTCGTTCAGGTTTAGCTGGCAACAGCCGAGCAAGAAAATAGAGTAGTAGAGTTGGTTGGAGTTGGTCGGGGCGTGCATGCATTAACCATTAACCATGAAGTATGAGAATTTCATATCAATATACCTTTAAAATATAGATGCATAACACCCATGCCTTCCGATAACATAAAGTTTCAATATAAAAAGAGTTTCTCATCATTGCTAGTATAAGTATGTAAACTGCTTTCATAATATATTATGAAATTCCTACTCTACTACTTGCTTCTGCCTTATACAAAGTGTTCAAGTGACAGATATACATTAATTCACTCAAGGACCACCAAGTACGTAAACATTGCCATCATCAAAATGCATCCTTTTATTTTCATAAAATACATCACAAAGTTTGAAAGTATAAAAGAATATAATCAGCAGTAATATCTCGAGCTCATGATATATACTCATCGTACAAGTGATCATGCAAACTATACCACCATCTCATCCTATATATTATTGTAATAATATGGTGTATCTATCTAAATTTACATTCCACCACCGTCATAAATTTACTTCTTAATCATTCGTCATTTTTCCTATTCAGACAACATCGTCGTATCATCATAATCACAAATGAAAATCACCACCACCTCACTTCACTCTCATGCTTGCATTTGTCAACAAAATTAATGCCCACTTAGCAAACAACATGACTTTTGCCTATCCAATTTTATAAGGCTAAAAATTAAGTATAAAGAGCTGACATTATATTCTGGAGCCTACCTTCAAATTCCATGTATTGCATTATTGTGATGATGATATACTTACGTATTCAATAAACTAGTACAACCGCGTAAAAAAGAACTATCTGGGTCAGCCGAAAGCAGCAGCCTTATTAATATTACCTACACAATCGTATTTTTTCTCTCTGACAAGTTGAGTAGCAGCAATAGGAACCGTTCAAGTAAACGTTATAGGAATTATTTCATCCGAGCAGCATAGCAAAAAGCATGAAACTCATGTGAAGTGAAGCAGCAACAGAGTAGAGAAGGTCACCTTGATTGACATTTTGTATACTCTGAAGCCAGAAAGAAGAAGAAGGTTACACATAATACAGTCCTATAAAACGTCGAAAATAAATTTTGCTACCAACTAAATTTACTGGAAATGCATATACTATCATCAATATAACCCCACTGCATTTGTAAGCGACAGCGCAAAAATATCTTCCTAAAAGTACATTTCTCAATAGAAGAAGAACAAGAAGCTAAAGACCTAAAAGCATATGAAATCACAAAAAGACAGAAAATGTAATTCCACCTGGAATTCCCAATCAAAGTACTAACGCAGTACCACTAAGCATGCACATAAGCGAAAATACTTCATATTATTATACCCATGTCATACATCATTCGTATTCGGAGCAGAACTATTTATTGTGCAATTCTTCGACTTTTTTACAACACAAAACTAAGGAGATTTTTAGGTATCTACATGGGAGCATAATAAAAAGCAACCATCATCTGCACATGTTCCAACTCCAAGCAACTTTACTTGATACACACAAAAAGCAAAGTGCCAGTGAATAAAAGAGAGTGAAATCGTTCCAACACCGACACTGACACTGTGGTCTTATTTTTTGCTTTATTGCTATTGCTGCTGTGGGAATCAGGTAAAAAAGACAAAACTAAAGTTGTGATGAAGTTGCGTAGCTGGCTGTATGTGTGATGTAGATGTAGAATATTTCCTGTCCTTGCCAAGCAAATTACTACGTAGTTTTGTAGTTCTGTATTATTCCACTGCTACTGATTTGTTGCTAGCTGCTGGGAAGAGTTCTATTGAAAACACGCTATAGAATCTCAACAACCAAAGAAGAGCCACTCACACTCCTACTCCAATTACGTATTGATGATGATGATGATGATCATGATGGTGAGGATGACGACGATGATACTGGATTGCGGTTCATCAATCAAAAAATCAAGGTTTGCATGCCAGTCGTGCAAATATCTATGCAAATAAATATCTATAAAATATATAATAGTATAAGTATAGATAAATATATATGTACTTATTACAAACAACAGATTCGTCCACTTTATATTTCAGTGTTGTAGGCAGGTGAGCTGAGGTGACCACACACGTATTATATTTAGTACCTACTTACGTGTGCATGAACATGTCATATTTGTAACATCCTGAATGCCCAGTCTAGCAAATTTTTTGTGCGAAAAATATTGTGCAATATTATAAAACAACTTGCAGCCATCGACTTTTTATAATTTTACGCCATCATCATGACTTTTCTATTTTAACCTCTATACCCAGTGGCTTACTGTGAGCATGAAAAGCGAAAGTGATCATTATTTTTCTTTTCAAGTAGCCTCCTGACATTAGTAGAATATTTTTCAACTACGAAAGCATAATATATTATCATATGAGTGTTGTAATGATGAGTAATTCGTAATAAATATATCAACAATATTATCTTAAAAAGATGAAATAGATTTTTCTGTATATACAGAGTAACAACAAATGTTGTGTTTATCAAATAGTTTTCATGATAATGTGACACTTTTATTTAAACCTCATCTTAAAATACCAACAAGAATGCAATCAAAATAATCGTTCTTTTGTACAATCAGAAAATAAAATGAAATTTTATATCTTTGAGAATGTGTACACTTGAAACGTAATATGATATTCTTTAGAAATCTATCATACTATTGTACTTTACTCCATAGTGGACAAGAACATGTTTCTACACACGTTTATCTACGCATTTAGTAGGTTTTTTTTCTATACAAACCTAAATAAGTTAAGCCATTATTACACAATAGGCTTCCTTCTTTTTTCATCCTATTCATAGGAAGATTAGCAAAAAATGGGAAACGATGTGAATTGTATAAAGGGCTGAATTACGTGATAACGATCATTATGCCACCACTACATCCACCACCAACAACCGACCAACCAGCCATCCAATGACGCTTTTACTATTAAACCAAGTAGACCTCAATATATACACTTTTGCATCTAGTATTCACCACACAAAGAGTACATAAGCAGAGGAACATAATAGAAAATTTTACACACGCATGTTTGAATTCATTTTATAATAGCCCTTCTTTCTTTTTCTATACCCGTCTCTCAAGAAAACTGTACTGCTCTTGAATGAAACTTAAATACGACCCCTACTAGATGCTATATACCTACGAGCTAGCGATGATGATACGAACTATTAAGAAGCGCATGCATAAAACCGTACTCCATTTGTAAGATTCTTTTTTTGAATTTGCTTTTCTGCTTTAGTAAACGGAGCACAATGATTCCCTTTGGGGAAGCAGTAAAATATAAAAATACAAGAAAGAAAAAGTGCGTTAATTTCCTTTCCAACAAGAACATTCATTTTTTCTGTCTCCCTCTACAAATCCGATTCCAAGTGCCTTCATTATTCTGTCCTTTTAAGGAAGATTTGAATCTCAATTTTACTTCTCATTCAAGTATACCTACTACTACACTTTTCACTGGCATAAAAACTACCTTGCCTTGCCCGCCGGCTTCCTTCTATTACTGCAACTGCGGTATGTTTTTATATTAAAATAATATATTTAGCCCTGCCAGCGCAGTACTATGGCTATATGCTCATCTTTATTTCTTTTATGTATAAAATTTATAACGAGCAAATTAAGAGAAAAACTCAACAGCACCAGATGCCTTCATAAATGGATGAAAACGGTTCCATTGTTCTAAGCAAATCGGAGCGAATTGCACTGGTAATGCCATTCATTCTCCTTATACATTCTATTATAATTTGTAATTCATTCACTCAACTCAACTTTGTCTTTTTTTACTCCATTGTATTCAGAGTCGGGGAGAGAAAGGAGCACCATAGTTTAACGCAACGACGACCTCTGTGTACAGTCATATATGTATTCTAGAAACTTTTTTTAACTCATAAACTTTGTTGCTCGCTGACTTTTCTAGCTGAAGGGAAAACATTTGTAATTTAAATTAGCCTGTAATAAAAAAAAGTAATGCGTGGGACAAGGGTATAAACAAATGACAGCACATACATAAAAACTGGCAACTAACTATTATTTTTGTATTATTTCTTTATGCATTTATCTACAAATTGTCGTTTGTCATAGATGTTGTGTTACATATACTATTTTATGCACACTATTATTATTATTTCCGTATAGCACATGTACGCATCCACCACCACATTAATGACAAAAGACAGTTATGGTGGAAAACGTTGCTTACTTTGTACAGACGTGCTGTTTTTTATGGAAAGTATCTTTTAATATTTTGGTGCTGCTGATGCTTGCTTCTATGATTTAAGATTTTTCTCATGTGTTCAATTATTTATAAATATTCTACAAATAATACCAATTTCTAGTCAACAAGAAAATACGCTTTTGGCGATTTTGCATAAAATTTACAGCGCATATATAAAAAGCAAATAAACTGTCTTAGAAAAAATTGTAAAAAACGTAATAAGTACAAATCACATAAGGAAGAAAACAAAGAGATGTTCTGTAAAATGTAAAATATAAAATGTCTTAACTATGCATGTTACAAGGTACAAAACAAGGTTGCGTAACCATAAAAAGTAACAATTTTATGCACTGTTCGTTCAGCATATTAAAAACGCAATAATGCAATATCATCATTTTAGTAATAGTCGAAATTCAAAAATATAACTTCATCTTCATCGTGTGGTTTTAAGTATTGTTTCTATTTATGTGTACACTGTACCGATAAAGACGTCGGTGATTAGCGCTAAAATTACACCGGTTTTTATAAGAATATTACTTGAGTCAGTAAGCAAATATTAAAATAATTTGTCTTCGCATATGAGACACACCGCCACGGCATGCTTTTAGACTCTTGTCATATAAAATATATAACTTTGTACCGTGTCTGGTACTAATTTGGATTTTTATTATCATTTTACATTCATCAAAAACACATAGTCGTGTATTTTAAAAATAGAGATATATTTCTTCTTAGTCGTGTGTGTCAAGTAAAAAAGTCAACTCTTGTATCATTCCTTTCCACGTTTCAAAAAGATACAAAGCCAACTGATGGCACAAATAAAATATATAAAACATGCATCAATAAAATATAATGATCAATCTGTATATTCTGCTTTAATTTGTTCATAGCAGCATAAGAAAAAACACCTGATTTATATTTCTCTCTCTCTGTGAGTGAATAAAATATTATCCATTTTATGTAAGCTATCATCATAATTGAAGAATGAATGATGATCGCGTCTTGTCCTAACCATTTAGAAAAAGGAGAAATGAAGAATTGTCTGACGAGAGGACAGAGTAGAAACCAACCGAGTATTATAGTAGTGTACAAGGAAGGAGAAGATGAAAAGCTGGTGGTGATGGTAAAGCCTCTATGCTTGTGTTACATATTGCTCAACTTATTGCTCGCTAATCCTCTTCTGGCTGATGTAAGTCAGTAAATATTATTATTACCTATATTATAACGTAATACGGGGAGTAGTCGTGTACTATCAGAAAATGAGTATGGGATCGTGATGATGATGATGATGATGATTTCAGTTTTGAGGCAGGCAGAAGGGGAAACCTGCCGTTCGTTCATCATCATATTAGATAAATAATACGAGGAGTAGAAGAGGAGAGAGAAAACTTTTCAATATGCATGCACCGACTGACTGCACTGCACTCCTCCAATGTAGCAAACAGCAGGGGTTATCAAACCACATAAGGTGAGCTAACAAATGCCTTTCAAATCCAAAAAAATGCTTTGCAAGGAGGAAAATGTATTTACAACGCAAGCCAAGCAAAGCCACAACCACATTATCAACATCATATCACATATCGCTACTCATTTTTTAACATCAACCAAAATATTATTATTCATTTCTTTACCGCTACCATCCATCCGTCCATCTACCATACCACAATGGAAAAATTATCTCCTGTTACATACTACAGGCGCATACGTAATATTGTACAATATACATTGATAAAGTTTTTTATTATTACAATAATGCAACCACGAAGAGCTCAAGCAACTATTAAAGAAATACAATGACAAGTTGCATCTCATCTTCTCGTTTCCATCTTTTTGTATTACAATTTTACAAGAAAAAGGTTTTAAAATGACAGAACTGAATAATTTTTAAAATGGGACAAAAGGCATAGAAAATGAGAACTCCTTTTGAATGTATGCACATACTTATATCGGTCTGCAAGGAAGTCATTTTGTCAATAGTCATTAGAATATTTTGACAAATATTGAGAACATGAATGCCCAATTTCACGCATAGAAATACAACTAGTGGCTGATAAGATTATTTGGTTGTTGAGAAAAAGGCAAAATATTGGTTCAACTACAGCTATGGTAGGTTCATCGAGATATGAGCAATGTACAAAACAATAATAATAATATCCATCATTATCATCATGATATCACCTTCTTTCTTACTCTGCACAGATAACACTACAACAGTAGCAGTGGCAAACTGCTTGCACACAGCAGTCAATTCGACAAGAAACAACAAACAAAAATCGAACTTTGTTGCTTGGTTTTGGATGATGTTCACAGGAGTAAAAGAGAAAAAAGACGAAAAAAAAGATTTGACTGAATAATAACAATTTTACCATAATATACACAATAATACACACCAAACTTGCATTTATGCATCATCAAAAGGAATCATCATAGGCACAGCAAAACAAGAGAACACACAATGCAGTCACTAGTACAAATAAACCGGTTTCCCGTAAAATTGGGCTTTATACGTATCAGATTGTTCTTTAAGTTGCTACTGCTGCTATTCCATTGTATTTAAGTTATAAGCACTTGACTAGTGAAGTGAAGGAACGAGAGAAGAGAACGACAAGTAAGCACGTTCATAAAATGGTCGTTGTACATACAATATCAACACAACTTTTTCAGCTTAAGTTCATTTCAGCTGTCTGAGGAAGTGATACATTACTTTACTTACTTACTTAATACTCTCCTACCACCACCACCTCTCATAGTCCAAATTGTATTGTATTGTGTTTCTGTAGTGTAATCACCAACACCACACCACCACCACCGTGTATTATTGTTAGAGGTATGAACAACGAAACGACATGAAAAGACTTGGACATATGTATGCAGAATGATAAGTAGGCATGCTGAACTAAGAACAGAGAGAGAAATCCGATGAATTTACGAGACATGATTTTGATTATTATTAATATCATTGCATATTTTATGAGTGTTTGCCGTTGTTGCGGCGTCGGTGCGATTATAGAGAAAATGTTTTTCGTGTTTTACGGTATGGTTGGCAGAGTGTAAAATATGCAGCAACTAGGGTATCAAATAATCGTTATAATGTTTCTAAATGGAAGGGCAACTTCTACCGTTGTTGTTTCTCTAAATATTGTTGCTGGCCGTCCTTTGCTAAAGTGCAAAATTTAAATTAGCAATTAGCTGCTTATGTTCGTTCTTTACGATGAATACCCATCAATCCTCTGGTTATAGGTGTAGGTATGCATATTATTCAGAAAATACTCAAGGAACAAAACTATCATATTAAATGGTAGTATGTGCAACTTACCGTGTTTTGTGTGTATAAAACAAAAATGGAATCATGAGATAAATACTTGCATTCAAAATTCTGCAGACAGGTAAATAAATGCATAATGGGCAAAGAGAAGCCCTGTAGTAATGATAATCTCTATCTCTAATTTATTTCGCTTCATGCACAACGCACATTAATATCAGCATAGTAGTAGGAATTTATGGATGGATACCTAGATATATAGAGAGTGTATAAACCTATATGTATTTATGTACTTATCGTTAGTAATAACGATAGTCAAATCTAGTAGTCATCATGATTATTATCATCTCATATGTAATTACGATAAATGGTACATGAGTGTAATGTGTATATTTATGTAGTCTTCTACAACTGCACTCAACAGTTTAGATATTTGGTAAAGTTGGATAGTACAGAAAGGGAAAAGAGAATAGCTTTAGGTGGAAATACCTATATAAACATTGCTAAATGGACTGTTCTGCAAGTTATTGTAAGTCTTGAAAATTTTGAAAGAGAAAATGGTTGACATCAATAATTTTATCCTGAATTCAATAATCAAAATTTTTAAATTATTATTGACATAAATGATACGATATGTAGAAATTTGATCAGGATATTGGATGCAAACTATGAGCATGTTTTTGCCTGGGTGAACTTTACCTGGGCTTGTACTGTATTGTTGCGCCATCACGATTGGATGATTTGTATCATGGGGTGCAGAGTACTTACCTTCCTTGCACCAAGATCATTTCCGCAATTGATGACATCTCGAAGTCCCAATTTGTTACGATATCTTCGTAGTAACATTATAGTATGCGCTGCTCTTATAAAAAATTTTATGTACGTCATGTACTAATAATTAACTAATTGTAGACCGCCTCTTAACAAGCTTTTTAGAGGATTTCTATTGCCATACAGTTACACAAAATGTATGAAAGTATGAGTGCGATGATACTTGAAAAACACTCTCCCTTTCTGTAATAAAGGCCATCTGTATATTATTAGAGTTGCAAAGTAGTCATTTTAGAGGTCAAAGCTGGTTTGACAAATAAACGTATGCAATAATTTTATTGTTCATAGTACGCAAAGAAGGAAAGGAAGAATTGTGCAGCTGACTGTTCGTATGTCATACTCCGTGTCTGAGCTCATTATAATTCTTTTTTAACACTCACAAAAATCATAGATGAACGAACAATCATTTTACGCTACGTAGTACAGCTTAGTTCACATCTTTATCACATATTATGCATAAAGCGTCACTGAAATTTGTTTTCAATTCATTTTAACTCTAGTTGAAGACCCGTACTAATGGTGTGAACGTAATTTTGAGAAGTTCAATCGATATCTATTTGTTATCAGAAGAAGCAGAAACAAACTATATCAACTAGCTAGAATTTGATCGTATAGTTCTCACAATTTGAGGTATTGTATTAATAAAAGCAAAAATTGACGATTTTGAAATATATTTTCCTCTCCCTGTTTTTAAGGTTGGGACATTCCCAATAGCTTGACTTTTTGAAATTTTGACGGAATTTAAATGTTAGAAAGGTCATTCAAAATAAAATTTCTAAATACAATCAAGCATTTTGGTAATTACTTATTTGTACAATGCTTGTTATCGTTATCTTGTGACTGCATTTTTATAACAGTATAACATACTATTGTAAAAAAAGTTTACCAAAGCATTATATCTTTAGTATCTAGGAATAAAAGTAAAACTGAAATGTTTAATTTTTTTAAAGTACGGTTTCAAATACAAATATTTAATTTGAATACAAATAAAAGCAAATGGTATCAAAGAGAATACACTGTTTATATGTTATCTATGATACATCCATTGTTTTTCAGTCTTGTAAACTTGTATAAATAATTATGGATGTGGCCAATGCTTTACACTTTCCTGTGAGTGCACGAAGCACGTTCAAAAATATCGATTACCTTGCTGATTAGAGATGATTACATGCAATATTTAGCAAGTAAATTCCGCAATCAAAGATAATCTAGCTTTATTATTCATTGAACTATAAAACTGTATCGACTAAATAAATACGCACTATCATGATTGTGGTTTCGCATATAAATATAGACTGATATCACATCATAAACAGCCCTTTGAATTATTCCTGTTGTATACTTATTCACTCCACTCAACAGAAATGAAAAGTGGGCGACAAAGACAAAGCCTTTCATTGGTACTTAACTGCAATTTTGTTACTTCAATGTAACCGTGTCGTACTTCTTCTCATTAAAGCCATCGCGGTTTACCCGCCTTCTGCATTAAATCTACCTTTTGGTTTAATTTATCAATGTACAAATAATAAGTTAATAGTAATGACAGCTACTTGTAATAAATGACAATCTTTCTTGACGTAAAGTTGTAACCACCAACCAGGTATTGCGTTATCATCTTCATCACTTACGAATCGTGAAATGATGATTATGAAAGTACAAACTACAAAAATAATAATGACTTCAACTGCAACAGTATACAGCAATGTCACACAAAAAGTCCTTTGTAAAAATTTCAAAGGCATTTTGTTGCAATTTGCAAAGTAGCAGTTCGTTGAAAACATCAAAAGAAGGAGCATCATCATAATGTACGCCAGATCATTTATTATAAGACCCACCAAAAAGATTACTACTCTTTTGCTATTTGTATGATAACTACTATTATTATTATACCTAGGGCATTTATATATGAATTTTAGATAATAGTAAAGGACACACGACAAATTGATATTAATACTGGCGAAGACAAGAAATTGGTTACATAAATGCATACTTTCATCTTTTTGTCTCTGTGTGCATCCCGTTTTTATCACATCATATTTAAGTCAAAGACTGAGATGATCGGCACGGCAGCGGGTGTCTTATAAGCATTTTTAGACTGTAATCATTTTACCTATATACATACTTATTAAAAAGAGCTTATATCGCAGCAAGTAGCTCAAGGACATTGCCTGTTGTTACTCACGCTATTATAGCTACTATACCTGACTACCTATGTACACGTGTGTAGAAAAGGCAGTAAAGGTATTTTATAAAAAGTGTTAGAAATGCATCGGCAGAAAACACTTTCAAAGTTTGCATGACTTTGGGTGTTTGTTGGATGGGTAAGTACATGCACAATAAGTGAAGTTGGTATGTTTTTGTGAGCAATCATGTTGCAATAATGAGAAATGTTGCTATTATAATTGTGTACTAAATGCATTTTTATTGGAGTCAGTCGGTAAAAAAGATAGATTTTTACGCAGTGTGCATAGTAGTGCGTTGAGAGTAAATGCTGGTGCTGGTGGAGTAGTGGTGGGTGACGGTGGATGGTGATTTCACATGTGAAGTTAACATGAAGCTAAAGCAAATGATGCAAAACCAATACTGGCAGAATAAAAACTTTTATTCTGCTTACGCCTGGGTATTGTATATCTTCTTATATTTTAATGCGCATGCATATATGTAAGTTATGTTTGCTTTTAGAAGTATCAAAATATGCATCATTATACTAGAATTGGAAGTAAATAGTAGGAGCAGGCGAGGCTATTATTTATTAACTGGAAAGTAAACTTTTAGTAATTGGTATAAAGTGCCCCAGCCACACACACGTTCTCACGCTTGTCTCTTTTTTTATCGAGCTTGTTATCAGCTCGCATCATGATCATTAGTGCTAATCTATAATTAAGTGTGTTGTATATTATATTTCTTGTATGCATTTGATTTTAGGTGTGATTGTACTTGATAGTATTGAAAATTAATTTACTTAATTTTATATTTGTTAATTCAATTATTAATTGAACATTTTTTTTCAAACTTCAAACTATTTTAAGGTAGCTCGAATGAATTTAATATGTAAATAATATGTAAATAAACACAATGCAGTTTTCTAATACAATAATGATTTATAAAGCTTTTAATAAGCAATCATAAATTGACCTTACTTTCTTTTGTCTGGAGGCTGATGTTAAATTAATTTTCTGTTAAGGCAATATTCGATAATCATTCGTTTAATTTTATTAGACTTTGCAACTCGACAATGAAAAGGGATACTTCTCTTGTTTTTATAATATTTGTGATGAATGAACTTGAACTGTTAAACATTTATGTAAGATGTACTTAACATTTAATAATAATATTGAGCAATATTTAATGCAGTCTATAGAATATGCTCATAACATCGATATAAGTGTGCCACCTACTTGAGTTTGATGTCTCAATAACGAATTCTATGTGTGTTTGTGACAGCTAAATTGTTGTTAATATCGTTTCCCCAATCTCTCGCAGTACAGAACGCGGAGTCTCATAATGTTTTTGATGATAATGATGATCAAAATGCTTACTTCACCGAAGTGACAACTGAACCAGGAAACAAGTCGTAACAAATGAATGAAAAAGCAAAATGACTTTGGGCTATAAAATATGAATTTAATTTGTACCAAAAAGTAATTTATCAAGACAAAATCAGAATAATTAAAGTTAAAATAATCGTTTATTAAATTAGCTGACTTTTGCTTACTATGCTTAATATCATTATTTGCTACAATTTGAGCCTAAACTACTATACTTGCATCAATATTTTGTTCACTTACATCAGCTGAAACCTTTTCAAATTGTAGCTACTTAATACTATTGATTAATTTAGTTAAACTATAATCTATGAATAAAATGTCTACAATATTCCTTCGAAGCCACATCTAATGATATTTTATCACACAATTTTACATAGATCAATAGTTCATTTTGATTATTAATCAATGGTAGTTAGTTGAATATGAATACTAGCCTGATTCTATGATTCTATATATTCTCACTTATTTTTGATTTACCTAGCCGTGATACTGTGCCATGTATCGGCTTTGTAAGCCATTATTCATGAATTTGCGCCTACATGGTTGAAAAAGCATTCGGTTTATTGTTTGTCACTCCATAATAATCAGCAATGCGTGGGAGGCTGTACATTTGTAGTAGTTAAAGTAGGTATATGCTTTGTATGTTAATGAATTTCCGCTGTGGCTTTCTATTGTCTGTGTAAAACTAT
>JAQFYG010001113.1:0-21174 GCA_034694325.1 Entomobrya corticalis
TTTATTATATGTGATATTTCTTTTTCACGCATCCGTAATTTCACACACACTCATAGTTACACAAAAAGATGTTAAGACGGCCATAATAATATCACTTACGTATATGCATTTTCATTCACTTACAAGCATATATTATTAGTAGAAAACCGCTTTGAAAAGGTGTGACAAGTAGTATGCATAAAACATTGTAATGGATACCGTCCTGATCTCCATTGTCTGCACCAGAGAAACAGTACAACCGCATCATCTCATGTTTTACTTACCTCAGCAAGAATCTCATATTTTTCTTTTACATCATAGAAAACCCTAGAAAAAATAAGCACAACTATAATATAGAGTGCTGTACGTTATAAGTTGCTCTTTACCGTTTTATGAGTGTACGGATACCATTGAGCATTGTTGCGATTGTAAAACAGTTTCTTGATTGTATTAAAACTATTTTCCAGAGTATTGAAATTAAACAAGAGAGGTGTACCAAGATGTCTATCACTGACAATGACAACAAAAATATAATAAATTATATATGATGTCATTTATTCCAACAAACACAAAATATAAAACTCAGACAACACACTACTCAAAATCAACTAGACCAATGTTTTTATATATATTTATGCATTTTTGGACATGATAGAGTTTTTTATCGTTTGTAAAACTATGCAGTGGAATGTAGTATCCTTATTTGCATACAAACTACATAAAAGGCACAGGTATACATGCTGGAAAAATCTAAACTTTATGCACTTAACTTAAGTAAGAAACAACTTTACATACTCCATCTAAATTTTTCATAAGCTTGTTCCATGCACCTTGTTATTCGCTTTTATAATATTCTCACAAAAAACAGCAGCATAGTTCTGGGTGCCATGTGCATTATTACATTTTTCACCTAGTTCTGTACCGAGTGTGAGTGTTACAGAGCTAGAGTGAGGCGGTTGGTCGGTCTCGAGTCTCACTGCTCTCTGCTGTTATCTCTCTAGCATGAATTCCAACGAGCTCCAAAGGTGTGTGAAGAGGAGAGATGAGGAAGGTAAAAGAGATAGCGGATCTAAGTAAGTATCTCCACTGTCTGGCTATTTTACATAAAAACGACGTGAGAAGGTAACTCGGTAAAAGACCATGAATGCAAACATGCAGGCATTTTATTCACTCTGTGAGAAGCAGAAACTAGGTCTCTCTTCGTCGATCTCTCTCTCTCTCTCCTTAACAGTTTTGCTATATTACATCCGGGAGAAAAAATGAGCTGGCATGGACGAAGAAATGAAATAGAAAAGAATGATATTCTTTTGAACATGTTTCTTCTTACTCTGGATGGTGCTAATAGCAGTGGCACTACTAACACAGTCAGTAAAGTGAGAGGGAGAGAGTATTGCAAAAAGCATTAAAAACTCCTCATGAGATATAATCTTTCTCTATCTCCTTTTCCTCTTCTTTGAGCACAATGGCAAAGTTTCCACCAAGTTAATGGTGATATGATGTCATTTTTCTACGCAGTAGTACTTTCGCAAGATCAGGTCGTTTTCTGTTGCATTTTAGGTATCACATAATATTCATGTAGGTTTCATTGATATGAAAGCAGCTCATGGAGCAGTATGCAATGTGCTCTCAAGTTTTTTAACCAGCAATGCTATTTTCTGCTCTTCTGCTACTTCTGTTTTCAAGAAAAAGAAATGAAATTACCTTACCTGGATGAATAGTAGCAGCTACATCATCGCTGTACAACTGCGGTATAAAATGGCCATTTTCTAGCTCAAAACCAGCATGCATTACAGGACGGTGTGGCATAAAGAAACGTAAAAGTATAGGGAGAAATATTATGAAAAGTAGAAAGAGAGAAAGGTGAAAAGTAGGACAAAGTAAAGCTTGCATTTTATCAGCTTTCTTGTACCTGCCTACCAGGCTTTTAGCAGACGTGTCGTGTCTCAAAGAATCTGGTGACATGCTGCTATGCACTCTGCATTACTAATAATAATAATATTTTAGAAGGGGAAATGGAAAAAATGTCTGTATGTTTCGTGTACTTGATATTTACTTTTTTCTGGAGAAAACTACAAAAAAGTTTGTTTAATGTGCCGTTACCAGCAAATATGTCTACTCAGAAAGGTACTTATAATGGTGGTTGGTTGGGTTATATCAGGTATTAGTGTACAAGGTTATCCTGAATTGAATGACTATTGTATGGTATAGAGTAGAGTAATGTGATAATGGAAAGGTGTAATGGGATGTCTCCGCTTTGCATTCTTCGTTTTAGCTCCTACGAAATATATAATTTACTCGTACACAAAAGAAATAGCAGCACATCAAGGCATCAAAAAAGTAACGTCTTTTTTGGGCTTCTTGAAATTTGCCCTTTTTTGCTCATGAGCTCCTGTGATGTGTCGTGTTGCTTTTAAAGCCTTCAAGAGAAAAAAGAGTGCATTGCATTTGTTCACAAGTGGAAGTGATATGGACGTACGAATGAATGCTACTATCAAAGAACTCGTGTATCAAGTACATTATAAACCAATCGGATAACTTACATTTCACCATCGTCGTCCTTGTGCTAATGCTTGCGTATTTTTATATCATCGCATATTACCAACTCTATCAATATCATGCACATATACACAATATTATTACATATGTAGATATATACGTACACACTTTCCTGTGTTGTTAAAATGTTGTGTAATGGATGTGCAAACAAAGTTGGTATTTTTTAAAAGAAAACGACAACGAAGAGAAAAGTCGGAAAGTTTGTAACGAGGAAAATGGATAGCGCTGGCCTTCTTCCCTTTTTGACTCCTTTCTCAATTTACCCGAGTTTTTATTGCTATCCACATTTTTTGGATCTGAAAAAGTGAAACACTTATTATTGTATAGAGGTACTTTTTCACATCCCAAGAAATTCTCATAGTCCAGCACGTAGAAAGTACCTATGTATTTAAAAAAGACTAAGGAGAAATGAGAGGGAGCAAGAGAAAGTAAACGTTAACATTGTATAAAAAAGTACACTTCTAACAACAAACAAGCACAACAGCATAACATTACAACAAGTCAAGCTAAAGTCGTACACAGAGATGGAAGTAGAATGAAATGGAGAAAATACGAGTAGAGCAACAAAATGCAACTTTAACCACTTTCGGTTTCCTTACCTGTCTCTGTTGACAAGATAATTTACGCCTTTTATAGTGCAATATACAAGATCTCACTTTATACGACGCCAGAGAAGGAGAGAAAAAGTATTCTCGTTTACCCATTTCCCCATTCTTTTTCCTTCTTCTTTACCATTTTAGCTAGTTAGCTTTTCATGAGCAAAAAATACACATACTATCACTTATTTGAGGAAAATGCAAAAAGTATTTTTGGTGGTGGTATACATGCTCGTCGTATCTTTCTAGAATTAAGATGGAAGGTACGTAAAAAGGAAAAAAGAGAAATTGGTTTGGTGTGCTGATGTTGTTGTTGCCACTGAAGGAAAAAAATAAGTGGGCTGGTACAAGGTAAAATGTGAGTGAGTGGAGGTGGATGATGTGGTTTCGGAGGTAGTGCCGCCCAATTTCATATTATAGTTCTGTTAGTAGTGAGTACATGTACATAGGGATATAAATATGATGAATATACCCCGTAGAATCCCAATGAAATAAATATACAGATGGAAGTGGAAATAACCCGTATACTTTCTTTCCTGGATAACACAAACTATTTCTTCTTTGCTATTCTGTTAAATAAGTTGGAAAAAATTCCACCAGAGTACTAGAAAAGGTTAAACCAAAAAGTCAAGTCAGTTAAGTCCAAAAGTACAAGCCTATGTCGACTGTGGAAGAATGTTTGTGCTAAACTATATAAGTTAGTTCAATGGCAATGTTTGCTGGATAGTATTTATGTCATTTTCAGTAGCTATTCCAGCTGTTATATGATTTTTTTTGTATCACGTACTAAAACATTACAAACTCCAATTCAGTTGTTTGTCTGTTACATTCTGTTTTATATAGTAAGCCATTTGTTAGGGCAATATACAATGCTGACTTGACTTTTTCTCCTTTTTATATTTTTGCCAAAGTAAATAATATGAACATAGTTAGTCCGGGGAAAACCTTTGAAATAGATAGGTTTACATAATAGAATAAAACCTGTTTGGTTGAATGAAAATATTGGCTGCCTCTGGAATTGTTGTAGTGGTTAAAAAATAAACAAGCATCAGTATCATGTTTGCTATAACATATTCTGGATATACGTGGAATTTGTGAACTTTATGCGTATATACGAAACAAAAATGCAATCGATCTGTTATAGCTATTTTTAGTATTTTACTTATATAAATTGAAATGTATTTGCAGGTGCAGTATACACATTTTATTATTATCTATGCAATACCTATTTGGCAGCATACAACTGGCCACTACTTTTTATATATTTTGTGCTGATCCATCACTTTTCTTTCAAGCTAAATCATCGTCAAAGTACATATGATATGAGCTTTACTTGTTTGAGCTAAACGTAGCCTACTCGCAACTTTTAGGCATCAAATACCACAATCAACGCTGAAAGGGCATTTTTAAAACTTTGCACAAGCAAAATAATAAAAAAGAGACGAAGTTGTGCAGAGGTTCCTCTTTACAACAACTTTTAGAAGACACATGGCCCTGATAGCTAGTTAAGTTTTTGAGTTTTTAGTATGAAACTTTTTTCACTTGCAATGCATTTGTAGTGGTTTTTCTTTTCAACCCATTTTTGAAGGGAGTAAACTTTTTTAAATAGCGGTTTTGCTCTGAGGTTTTTTTCTGTAGGGTAAAAGAAATGCGGGTGTAATGAAAAGATAATATCATTTTTCCCCTTTATGAAAAAAAAAGTGTGAAAGATATCATGAACCAAAAGTATAATAAAAAGGAAAATACTATTCTGCTTGAGAAACGGCAAGACAAGAGAAATGAAATAGGATCTGTCTGTGGGCTGTTCTTATGCGTCGTATGATTATTCATGAAGCTGCGGTGATCACGATGATGATGATATGATGAAATGTAAAGATAAAATAGGCTGTGTAGCGTAGATCATGAGCTGAGACGAAAAACTTTTGAAAGACATTTTTTAGAGTTGGAGGCTACAAAATATGTACACCTTCACGAAGAATATGTCGAATTTAATTTTACATAAATTTCTACAACCTATAGTATGAAAGCATAAATAAAAAACTATAAGACATTTATGCACGAGGATCACATTTAAGCAGGTAATCCAGCTATAATGAGCATTCGCGCCTGATTCATTAAGATGTTCGAAGAGCATTTACGTGACATTAATTGCGTATCACTCATGCTGCTAAAGTAGTAATTATTTTTAAAATGTTATGCTTTATAACACCTTCTAACTGCGTCGCCTGAGAAGATCAGGTCGTCGGTACATCATCACTTGTCATGTTCACGCGGTGTGGTACAATATGAATCATTGCATGCATAAAAGAAACAATATATGTTCTACGTGACGCGTTTATACTGGTGTATTGTTTTTCTTATGAATCAGCAAAAAAATTGTACGAGTGAAGCAAGAAAATATGAAGTTACAAAGATAGCCGTGAGATAAGGAAAATTGAAATGTGAACTGTGAACAAATTTCAGAATTAGGATGCAGCTGGGTGTGCAATATTGAAGAAAATATGAAATAGTTAAGTACATGACCTCAAGGAAAGGGGTTAACATAGTGGCAAAAAGAGGAGCTTGTCAATTAATTCTACATCATTCATCTTTGCTGCACCTTTTACTCATTGTCAATGGAACTAGATTAATGCATGATGTCGATTTATAGTCCTCTAAAAATTTGAAACCAAGTTAATTGAATGTTTCTAAATTCAAAAACCCGATATCTATTTAAAAAAACTTTGTGATACTGTTTATTGTGCTGCTGCTGGTTTAAACGTTAAAATAAAATGCTTTCCGTTTGCTTTAGCATGAAGATTGTAATATTAAAAATGAGTTTTCATTGCAAAAATATGTAATGCAAGCTTGTAAAGCAAAAAGTAAACATTAAATATTGTACGCAATGTTGACAGGTGGTCTGTCTGCAGTCTGCATCATATTTAAACTACAACAAATTTAATCTAACCTAAGCCAAGTGATATGATGCACACACATCTACAGAAACTGTTTATGAATCGCATCACCCATAAGGACAAGCAACAGACAAGGAAGGATTTTTAATCTATCTTTGGTTGTCTACTTTTTGATTATGATCTGTGTTCGCAGCAGGGTTCTAGTCAGATTGCAAAATCCTACAGAGTAGTGGAACGCATATGGAGATAGGGCCAGGCAGGCCACGGTTTTTCAGCAGTGCTTTGAACTTTCAATGAGATGACAAAAAATGAATTATTTTTCTTTTCGTTTCTTTTCTTCTGCTACATTTTTCATCGACATTAACAATAGCAGCACAGGCACAAGTTCAATGGTTTCGCTGAAAAAATTCGCTGCTAGCAGTTGAGTGCAATCAGTAATCTAAAGCGTAATAATAATATCCTACATGCACCATCATCATTATTATCATGTGTCTTTTGTCCTTTTTGATAGAAAATCAAAGGAGTAAATAGAACTGCATTATCCCTATCTTGTCAGATTATGCTTACTATCATCACACATGACTGAAAAATAAAAGCTGCATTAAAATCCAATCAAGAAGAGACGGTAGTGTATCTTCTTTTTTGCTTCATTTTATTACGCATGATATTATGGGGGATTTTCAAGAAAAATACGAGAAGTTGCTTTGTTGGATAGAATAGAAAATGATACGAAAAAACCTCGTCTCGCCACACATTCATTCTCAATCCATAAAATAATTCATAGCATTTGTCTTTCCTAACGACCTTGAAAAGAGCATCTTGCTGTTTGTTGTACACGTTGCGTTGCACTTGTTCTCCTGTTTGACGATTCCTTTCAACCCTACCAAAAAATAATAAATAAATCTGTAAGCATACAACTTGTTCTACCCTTACAGCAATAAAAAGAAAAGTAGAATCCTTCTGTTGCTGATGTTGCTCCAGCTAAAGGTCAAAATCACAATAGATTCTATTAAAGCAGACAATCCTACCCAGAATATCCCAGTCTCGTGTCTATCTCACGGAGTTTGAGAGAGCATTGAAATATTGACACGGTGTTTTTCGATGAAACAGTAGATCCTACTCGTTCCAAACCTATCAATTCCAATTGTTACACTGATTCGTTGCCGGAGTATGTTTTCCTTTTTACATTATTTAAAGCCATGTACCATGTATTGAGTATAGACTGATTCCCGGACGCCTATACCGTGGCACTGTACTGCATGGCCATGTACATTACATTATAAGCAACACAATCTCGTTTGTCTGCGTCTCGTTTCCCCGTAAACTTCACATCCAACTTGCTCCAAACAACGGAAAATGCTCACATTGTATTGAGCTCTTTTATGGAACCCGTCCGTTATCCAGTACCTATTATGCAGGAAAAAACGAAAGTATCACCCATTGAGAATCCTTCAAGTCAGCAAAATAAAAATGAGCATTCTTCCATTGCCTTTCCATAATTTATTGGTTTATTCGCACGAGGTTTCTAGTTAGGTAGGTATATAGAAATGCACACTAATGCTGTGTCGCACTGAATTTGTTCACTTTCTAGGTACAAAGGACATTGTCTCCAAAATACTTTGATGATGATGAGTTTGAGAAAAAATATTGCATCTCCATATATTATATTATTGTTTTTGTTTGCATGTATTAGTCATTTTATTCGATAGTAATTTTCAGAATTGAATAATCTTTTTTAAATTATACAAAACAAAGTGGCATTTGAGTTTATATTTTAAAATTGGAATAAAATAGAGATTATAATCAAATTTATCAGTGCGTTAATAGAATTTACTCAAGACTATCTATTTATATCACAATAATACTTACAATCCGAATATTAAAGTTACTTATTTTTCTTTAGCGTTGCCAACTTTGTTCTAATAGCTTTAGATGCTTCACTAACTTGCGTCTTCATTTTATCCGTGCTCTTCTGATTTTTCGAGCTTCCTGCTTGCTTGGTTAAAGAAGTTCTTGACTTAGAATTAGAACCACGTATGTCAGTAGAACCAATTCTAATTGACTTTCTACTTTGTTTCTGTTGCTCTGCTGATGATTCCTTTCCACTTTTTGACATGTTACCGTCTGCTTCAGCAGCAGCAGCAGCTTCTTCTTCAGCCTTTTTCTTTTTCCGAGCTTCTTCAGCCTCTCTTCGTTTCCGCGCCTCCTCAGCAGCTTCGTGCATTCTTTTCCCTTTCTCAAGTTTCCATTGAGCAGTTGTCTTCATTGCTTTCGCCCACCTGACCGCATCTCCCTTGTAACTTTTCCAATGCTCCCCACTGTCACTCGAAAACGTTTCACTACTTGACCAATAACTATCATTGATGTCTTCTGGCTGAGATTTTTCTTTTGCTCCTCTGTTGGAGTATTCTTCCAGCCACTTATTTAGTTTATTCCAGAGCCGTCTAGCCTTAAGTATCCTCCTTTTTATATATAATACGTCAGAATTTGCTGCTTTCCGAAACACCAACTTAAATGGGAGTGTATGTAACGGTTTTGCTCTTTTTCTTGACTCTAGCTTTCTTCGAAAATCATCCTTCTTCAATTTTTTCAGCTGTGTTCTCCATTCTAGTGCCGCTTTTTGGAGCTTTTCGTACATTTTAGCAATTCTTTTACCTTTACCTGTCTTCTCAGGAACAGTCCTCAGAGTCGACTGTTCTAAAGGGTAAGGCGCCTGAAGTTCTTGCACAACGTCATTTGTTGAAATTAGCCATCTATGGCATAACCATGCTAGCGAATTACGGTTCTCTCGAGTCGCAGAAAGGTCCTTTCTGGTTTGCTGTAAATATGCAATTGGCATTTTTGGATACTCAACTATCCGATTCCCAAAATCATCATAGAGCTCCTCGCCTGTAGGAGTAGGCTCCCATCGTAAGGCAATGTAATGCCCAATAATTCCTAAAGCTACTGGAATCATAACAATCATGAACATGGCCCCGTCAATTGGATAACCAGAGTCGCTCTCCCATATTGATTTCACAGTTGAACCTTCGCTCTCAACTAGCCCTTCTATTGCTTGAAGTGGATCTTTGATGTTGGTTATCCGCTGGGAAATATCATTTTTTCTATCGTCCAGCCTTTTTAGAAAATCGTAATAGCCGTCAGGCGCCTGAATTGGTGTTGGTGCAGACATTTGGAAGTTATAAAACAATTTACAAGAGCTCAAAATAAAATCCTAAGTTCGAGGGTCGGAGCCAATTAATAGCTTTTGGAAGGTTACCCTTTAACTTCAACATTTGTTCATAACTCATAATATTTAACAGCATTTTCTTTACGCAAAACTTTTCATCATTTAAAAAAATTGATGAATGACTGTCTCCATATAACCTGCGAAATATAAGAAACTGGGTTCTCGCCTATCATATGTCGGCAATGCTTCTTCTCTTTAGATATCGATCATTCATGCTTCTAGCTAAATGACTTTGCAAATTCCTTTGAGTAAACAGCAGCTAGAAAAATAATGAAAATGAATTATGCTTACCATCAATCAGCGCCGACCACTAATTACAATTAGAATTTTTTTCAATCCACTCTGGTGTTTGACATTTATCAGACTCCATCGTCTATAATTTGTTTGTGAAAAGTTATGCAAATTGCCATTTAGGTATTCAATAAATACCTGAACCAGAGAATATGAAACGGAATGTACTCAAACTTTTATAAAATAACACAACACTGAGTGAAACAAGCTCATTCCAACTTCTGCTTCATTTCAAATAAAAGCTTTCATGAATTAACAGATAATATGCATAAATGAAAATTTCAAATCAAGTCAAGTCATGCCTACATGTATGAATGCACCCTGCATTTTGATGTATATTTCTCTTCCCCGCACACATAGGTAACCTTATACAGGCAACAATGAAGTGTTAGAAATTAGCTGGAGACGCAGCATCTGTGAAACTCGTCCACTCTAGATAATCATAGGTTGCATCTTACCACAACAAAACTTTTGCCACCATTATCGTATAATTCGTTTTTTTCTCAATTTTACAACTTTTGCTTCCTTTCCAAAAGAATCATGTCTGTCTGAAAATTTACTTTTAGGCTGAAATCGACTGTAATTATTACATTACGGAAAAGATGTATTGTTTTAACGGTGCCTTCCGGCGAGGAAGAAAGTAATTTATTATTATATTTTTAAATAAAAATTTAATCATTCCCCACAACAAGCTCCGGTAACCACACCAGAAGATTTTTATTATAGTGTTGGTGCTAGCTAACAATGATTATCCCTGGCTGGTTTGGCAAGATAAAAGTAAGCATTTTCAGGAGACACGTGTTAATTACGAATTTCTTAGGAAGAGTATTTCAGACATTTGAAACAGAGTTTATAAAGTACTTTGTGGTAGGGAGCCCGTGTTGCATATTGGCTTTACCTAAACCGTATATGTATGGACTCACAGAAGGTCATCACTAGGGTTCAGATAAGTTAAGTGAAAATGTCACCTGACCTGCGCTCCAGCTGGTACACACTTCAGCATCGTTTGTCATGTCAAGCCCCTATAAAATATAACAGCTTATATTTATTCAGAAATGCGCATATATTATGCATACATTATGTGTTTTGATAATGTCAAAACCATGTCAATTTATGACCGATGTATACTTCAAGCAAGTTTTTCGCCTGTTTTTATGCCATTCGAACACAAATAAATTTGTTTGGAATTTCTTATTTTTATTGTTTTACTTTTCTACTTTTCGCAAATTGTCCACTTTTAATGCTCACGATAACGTTAAGAATTCATGTAAAGTAGGGAAGGAAATTCTTGTTTCAGTCAGGTAAATGATGAAAATATAATTGGATGCTTTATTGGGTTCATTATTACCATAAAATACACGTCCACTTTTCATATCTAATGTGCAAATAATGTCTTCAATGCCTGCAGGTAAAGGAAAACCACACGCAAACTTGACTACTGACAGCGAATAGTTATTGTTGTGGTCGACAGCATTGACAAAAGAGCTAGTGAATTGCTTTGAGTTTGAAATGGCTGACTTTGGCCGCATAACTTTAATATATATTTTATCAGTAGAGTTCCTTTCATCAATAAAATTTTATTTGTTTTTCATATTACATTTTAACATAATAATTTATTCATTCGTGGTTACACTGTTGCGAAAATGTGTGAGAATATCATTGGGCAGACTGAAAAGGACTGAAATGTGTTGAATTTTGAATAAAAATTATGCAGAATTGTTTGGTTTATTAGAACATTTGCCACATATAGACCTTTTAACATTTTACGAAAATTTGCGGACACATTATACTTTCTTGTACTGTACTATGTGCATTATATAAAGAATAGAATAATAATGATTTTAAAATCCAAGGTACTTGGAAAATATGATTAGATCAAAATCAAAAGTTGTCATATTTTAATGCATAAAATTTACTTTTGTTTTTGTCCTGGTTTTCAAAATGAATAAGCAACGTATCTTGGAATCACCTGCTTGTTTCAGCTTACTTAGAACCATAATTAGTTTAATGGGCTTCTTATTTTCGGTAAGCAACAAAACCCAATTGTTCAAGTCCAAACATTCGAACAAAACGCATACCAATTTGAGGAACTTGCTTTGTCACTGGATCGTTTAATGCTAGCTAGCAAATTGGTCTACTGCAATTTGTAGCTTACTAAATACATGTTAAAGTGAACTTCTTGGAAGCAATTGTGTAATGGTCATTTTGATCGCCATGATATATGAAAAAATCTTGAAAATTATGGTTTGTATTTGTATGCGCGCTGCTAAAAAATATACCAACAAACCAAACCTTAAAGTACTTGCCACTTATTTTCTACCGCCAATTATCTCACTTCGTAACCCACTGTCGAAGAAGTATGCAGTATGCAAACCTTATTATGAATTGAACGTAAGTATGTATGTATTACGATCAACAACAATATCATTTTATTTTCACCCTCCTTCCTTCTCGCTCTCGTTAATGGTCTGCAACACGTAGTCAGTCCGGACGAATATTATGTTTGGACGGTGATTACGCAGAAAATAATGATTGTGCCGGGGAGATGCGATGATTTTCAAGACGACGACTATGGTGTGATGATGTTGCGGATGATGATAGTTACGATATAATATAATGGTCGGTGATCTTGATCCCACAATAATAATAATCATGCTTAATACTCTCGCTCTATTACATTCCTATTACAAGTTTTGGTACAAGTTCTCCGGCAGCAATACAATGTTCGGTTGATGATGATAATCATAATCTGTACATATTCATATTATCATCATCATTATTATTGCATACCTACTTCCTTATTATTATGAATTTCTATGCAAGGTATGTACAAAGAAGCAATTTTAGATTTCCACGTGATATTCTTTTGTACCCATCTCACCCTCTTGATCCTCCTACCTCTCACCTTACGCATTTTAAAAACTTTCTTTTGGCAAAAAAATCATGATGATGAGGATGACGATGAGATGAAAGGATGTAGCTGCCTACGTGCTTACTTTTACCTATAATCTATCTTCAGATATAACATACAGAGAAATAATATTAAATAAATATTAAACATGTACACTTCAATCATCATTCCCATTTTTATGAAACGATGATCAAAGAATCATGTTTTTGTGATAACACGATTGTATATTTTTGTATGCAATAAGAGCTTTAAAAGAGAGAGAGATGGAGAGTTGGAAAGAGCGGTGTAAACATGTTTCGAAACAGGTAACAATAGTAAAGCCTTGTGTGTTGATAAAAAGTTTTGTACTGGTGTAATGAGCTTGTATTGGCAACACCTTCGTTGACTTGACTTGTCAGAGTGGTTATTGTAATGCAGGAGTATGTATCTTTCTTCATTCATTTTGCATTATTTAAAAAGTTGTATACCTTAACAATATACATAGGCATAATATGAAGTACTCACAAAAAGCAAATCAGCAGCAACAACTACAACAGCGACGGAACCGACACAATTATTTTTTTCATGGAAAAGTTGAGCTGATTGCAAGTTTGAGTTGAGAGTTTGTGGAAGAGGCTGTACAAAAGTATAAATGTATATATAAAAAGTTGCAAAAGCAAAAAAGGGAAAAGGAAGGAAATTTTTCCTCTTGTTGTGTAAGCTCAGTGTCTACGTACGTGCTTTGCTTTCCTGCTCTCCAGTTGTCGATTACAATTTATGAATTTTTATGATTTTCAAACATTATTACACAAACGAGCTGCTCCTTGTTATCTCATTAACGTTTATTTTTGTGTGCACACATGCCAGCTACATAAAGTAGTAAGGAAATAATATAACTTTCGGATACTATACTATTAAAAAGTTATCATTAGCGGCACATTATAGAACATTCACACGAGCATAGACCAAACAAGCTTTTTTAGTTATAGCAGGTTTTTTAAAAGCGACTATTATTGTTGTTAGACTTCCTCCTTTTAATTTGAAAAAAGGAAGAAAAGTTTTTTTTTGCCTCCTCTTTTGATAGTACATGCTTACATAAATATTTGGCATGTACTCATCAGAGCTCTTATATTCCTTCTATACTTATAATTTTTAAGTTTGCCAACAAACCAGCAACGGACAAACAAAAAACTATCATTACTCTCCTCATCATTATTATCAAAAGTAGCATTACGATTACCAGTTATATGTTTTATTATAATTTATAGCTCCTAATATGTAATATTAAAATACATTTTTTCTTTATGGCATCGCACGTTCTTTATTCCTTTATCTCAGGAAATGTTTTATTCCAGCTTATACTGTTTCCAAATCAAAGTTTTGTAAGTTTTCTAATCGTGTAATAGAAAGAAATATGAGAAATATATAAAACTAGTTCATGGTATGGTACAGATGAACACATACTTGTTAGCCCATTAGAAAAGGAAAAAGTGTACCTGCCTGATTTTTCCATAATTTTCAACAATGCGTTTTCCTCCACCATAAAGCAACACATGTCCGGAAAACTTTTTTAATTCCCCGAAAATCACAACATTTGACTACGACTTTTTATATATTGCATGGTTGTATGTATGAATCACAAATTTATAGAACTTCTCTTTTCATGATACCATTCCATACTTTTACCATTTATACCTATATAATATGTGACGACAAACTTCTCTTTCCACACGTTATGTGTTCCAAATGTCTGCTAGAAATTTTCCACGATATAACTAGGCTTTATGCTTTCACTCTGAAATTGTTCACAAGGATCGAAAAGTTTTACTTTTTTGCCAACTACGGCACAATCTGTGTAATTCACAACAGTTTGCAAAAAAATGAGGAGAAAAGAGAAAAAATCAACGACAAAAGTGAAGCTGTTTTTTCTCCTTTTGCTTTTCCATCCTCTCTCGTACCAGATTTCCATACATTGCATTAAAAAGTTTCCTATTACCAGAAAGAAAAACTCTGATACTTTATCAAGCGTTGTGTATTGTGAAGAAAAAATGAGATTGGATAAGATACTTAGGTGGTTGTTGGTGCGTACTAAAAAGCTCCCAGAACAGTACATCCAATCCAGAAGGACTGATTGTGTACTTTACGTATTTAGGTATGTACATGGGGATATGTTGCTCAATCATTATGTGTTGAGGATTTCAAAAAGAAAGTCGTTAACTATTTTGACGATATATATTGAAATATGTTTAACAAGTTTAACATTCTGGCTGTCTTATCTACTCAAGTAACATTTGTTTGTTGAGTATGCAATGCATGTATACATCGAAGCTAGAACCTAGTGGCCTACTATAATAATGGTTACTTAATTTTGTATGAAAAAATGATATGGAAATGCTCTAAATTTTTTACTGCACTACTATTTTCTATTTATGGAGGAAAATGTATTGCACACATTTAAATGCTTGCACAACAGTACATGCAATACCATAGTCAATGCTCTTATTATGAAGAAAATTTCTTGTTAGTCGTCGCTTCTATATATAGGCAAGTAATAACCTTGGACCGACTCTACCCAGTTATTTTTTTCAGTGATGCTACCACCACCGCCACCGCTGATATTATTCATTCTAATCTAAACGTTGCTTTGCCTTTTTGGTTTAATATACGTTCGTTACATAACTTAATTTTAAAACTTGAGTTTCTCTCCAAGACTATGAGTTTGCTGTTCTTCAGTTGCAGCACTTTCATGAATGCTTAATACATACTTTGCCTGATTTTGCCGTACAGTATTTTGCAACTTTAATATATATTTTTGCAGCAGCTACACTGTTGTTCCTCCACTTTAGTCTCTCCCTCTTTCAAAAACTTTCTTTTTCACGTTCCATTGAGGCGTATGAAATTAAGGATAATGTGAATAAGAACTCTTCCCTATTTCCTCCAGAAAGGAAAAGGAACAATCTTGTATGCTCTTCCCATATATGCACGTACATATACGCCTGCTCTCGTTTCGCTCAGTTCATAAAAATGGAATGGAACAAGGAACAAGTGAAGTGAGCATGATATCACAGATGATGACAGAGAGAAACCTTTTTTACACCACCTAACTTTTGAAGACTCCGTTCAAGTTGAAATAATATATTATGCATGTTAGGTATTTATCTATCTCTACAAAAGTGTACATATGCATGAATAATATTGCACGTCAGCACAGCAGACCCGTGTCTTGGATGCTTGGTGTTGGTATCGGTATAATCATTACCAGTGTATCTTAATGTATTCTTTAGTGTATGCACCAACCATCTTTTCCGTTGTCACTAAAAAATTCAACAAGGAAGACATTTCTACTCCCAAAAAGCTAAAGCTCCCGTTGTATCTTCATCTTCCACTCAACACATTCATTTATAATGAACAGTTTATACTTAAAATTCTACTCTAGAATTTCTTCCTTTTTATATTTTTAGTAGTACAGACTTTAGTCATAACACAGTAAAACTTTACGCTGTCTCAAAACTCTTCTTTTCTTGATTCTTTTCATTATTAGAAACGGTGCAATAGTAAAAATATATATATCTGGAATGTTTCATCAAACAAAAAGTGTTTTGATGGGTACACCAAACCAAAAGTCAAGTCAGGCCGTGCTGGAGTCTGACGTACCCAAACCGTTGTCTGTCTGTCTGTTTGATGCTGAAAGTACAAGACGAAAATTAGGAGTTAAGTATTACGATATTACATTGTTGTCAACCATTCAAGCGATGAATAAGTAAGTACTGCTACATGATGTCATCTCATTAAAATGGATGAGAGAGGTAAAATTAAGGACTCTCTTTCTTAATATATCTTCTCTCAGCTTTCTTCTCTGCTCCTGATCATCATCATGATATTAGTGATGGGATGATATTCACGGAAAGTTTCTTCTTACTCACTGCGGGATGAAATATTTTTTCTTGTGTGTGTCGTGTACTTAAATATTGAAGCGTTGAGAGGGAGCTTCAAGGAAATGAGAATTGGGTTGCTCCAAAGAAATGACGATACGGGAGTAGGTATGTGCATATCTGTAGTATCAATGCATTTTGAAACAAGCTTATATATTATCTATTAACAAGAATATTTTTCTTACAAGTTCTTACAAACGATAGGATTGCAAATGATATCAAAAGCTCTTGCCGAGGAATGTTCATACGTGCAATTGGATATAAAGATAGTAATAGTTTTACTTTATATTACACAAGCACAGAATATTACTACTTTGATACTTGGTTAAGTGAATTTCGTGTAGGTATCCGGCTTGATCATGATGGTACAAATGGGAATTTGTAGCAAATGAGTAGGTATCGTGACTGCTAAATTATTACAGGTATGTCATTATCAGAAAAACTCTCTTGTCAGCAATGCTAGCCATCTCTAACTGCGTGTACTCGTTGTAACTTGTAAACTGCTTCAAAATGGGTAGAAGTACGCAATTTGTTCGTGCACAGTAAAACACCATATAATATCATATGTCAGTATATACACCAAACTGGAAACCGTGGAATAACAGGAATGTTTATAATATTGATTTTTTCTTAGAATAAATTTATATTGATAACCAAAATATTTCAAGGGAAATAAGATATGCCCATGATAAGTACGTACAAGTCTGAGACTGTAATGTCAATCAAAAAGGCAAAACCCTATTATCAAAACCTATGTCCGCATCTGTCATTAATACCTGGTTCCCGTCACATTACAGATTTGTAATATAATGTGCACTTTTTACGAAAAATCCACTAAAATTCTTTACAAAAGTGTAATCCCTTGCGGGCAATCAAAACTATTCTTTAAAAAAATAAGTAAATGCCTACATACATCTGCATTCTGCATCACACGTCATGATAACAAAGTAGAGTATACGAAATTAAATCTGTAAAAAATATTCATTACAAGATACATAGAATCAGTTATCGTGTCATTAGTCACTGATGTTATTACGTCAGAAATCATCGTTGACTGTTGAATTTCAGCCGTTACCGGTTTATGATCACAAAAATGGGGTTTTCTTAATAATGATGATTATACTTCACAGACTGTGACTATACAGACTGCAATTATTCTTGGAAAATATTGATAAATACATATGTACATAGGTAGATCATTATATAGTGTAATGCAATGAGCTTGCCTTGAAAATGTGCACGTTTCTTAAGTAGGGCTAGTCTACGTTACACCCCCTGCAAATACAGATAAGCAAACTGTACTGGAATAATACAGAGTACATGTAGGTGTGTTTACGAATCTATATACACATTATGTTCCAATAAAATACTTTTGATACAATAATAATCGTGATAATGATACAGACCAGCCAACCGTGAGGAAGTAACAAACAGAATTTATTTGAAAATAAACACAGCTTGAAAATCATGTCTCTCAATTCTACAGTCCAACCTCAGAAATACGTATTTATGTGTTCCCAGGAACAAAACAGGCTGTAAAAATAATAGTTGTTTTATATTTAAATTTTCAAGGTAAAACGTTTCAAGAAAAAAACCATCAACATACCTGCAAATTTAGGTACATAATATGAAAATACTGTTTTCTTTGATGTGGTTTTTTATAAGTATAGCAAAACTGTTTCATAGTATAGGTCACAAGATTTTGAGAATTCTACTAAATATTGCGTAAAAGCTTTCAAGTTTGCTGTTAGGTGAAAAAGGTATGTATATATATACGTATTTTATCCCGCGGTTGTATGTCTGGCTCTGGAAATGAAAGCAATTCATCAAGGTTAAAAGGGTGGTTTTCTTTTCTATGTCAAGGGTTTTTTCTTTGACTTTACTCATTACAATTTTAGAACTTCATTTTTCACTAACCATCTTTAGAAGAAGAGATGCCGAACTCGTATCCTACGTGTTTAGACGCGGTATTTACAACGTGCAAAAGTTAAAAGTTGTGCAGTGAAGCATCTTAATTCCATTACTGAGGTGGAATGCTTATCGTTAGTTTTAAGTATTTATATGATCATATAATTCTATTGACGATGCTTCTCCCTACTTTCAGCACCGCACACTGCACACACATCTCCATGAATGGGAAAAGGTATGATATACTGTATTCAGACAAGCCAGTAAAGAAGCACGGTTTCTTCGTCGTTGAATGAACTCGCTTGTTTTCTACAAACCTGGCTCAACACACTTCTATATAGTGCTGCCGCTGGACAAGATTAGAATTTTGAATGGAAAAAGCTAAAGAGTTTTTACATTCCCTGCTTTTTACCGACAAACTTTTATGAATGTGTAAAATCCATGAGTCTTGCGACAAAGGCAAAAAAAAATGTTGTGGACAGAGAGGCACGAAAACACATTCAGCGACCATGCACATACGCTACATAATACATAGCTTCCATGAGAAAATTGTTCTGCTTGTTCATCTCTCATCTTCTCCTCCACACATCTCTTCCTCTTTTAAGCTACCTCACGGGTACTTGCATCTTCATAAAAATAGTATGATGATGAGTGGATATTTTCAGTTAACCTACGTATATATGTATACAGTTCACGCGTAAAACTATTTATTCAGGCGTGTACAAACGACGACAAGTAGAAAGACGATGTGGACCACTGATAATTCACTTATACCTGAAAGAGCAAGTTAGTAAAAATGGTTCTTCTTCTTCTGCTGGATAATTCAAAAGAGTTATATACTTCAACTACATTCTTTTTCCACAAAATAGAGTTGTTTTTCCTTCTATCGCGTCACATCCCGGAAAACTCTTTTCTGGACAAAGAAGTTAGAAAAAAGGAGGAAGCAAAGGCAAGCAGCTCTTCCTCTCTTCCACTAAAAGTTATTATTATTTTTTCTTCTCCCTTAGAAAAAAATACCAGTTAAGGTGCAGCCTTGTGTAAGGCCAAATTGAGAAGTTTTTCAAATATAAAGTCTGAGTATATGAGCTTGAAAGTACAGCAAAGTGAGAAGGAGGGATACCCATCTCTTGATATATTCATACAATGTGCGTAGACATATCTCGACCTACACAGTCTCTTCTCCTCTGGAGAAGCCTTTAATATAGTTAATAATATGAGCTCGTTATTCCTTATCCAAAGCAGTTACCCAGAGATTTTTAATGATATCTCATTTGCATGGAACCGTTTATTACTATGCACGCATAGGAGCAGCAAAAGCAAGCAACAGCAGCGCAGTAATATTCTGCCATCGTAATAATAATATGCTCGAGCCAATTTGTGAGTTTTGATATTATAGAAAAAGTGAGAGAGTTTTTTCTTTCTTCTTTTTCAAAATTGTTTTGTAAGCTCTTACTGAATTGCCATATGACGACCATGCTGAAGATTATTATGATGATAAAGTTGGTACTTAAAATTATTTTTTAGCTGCTGCTTATATTTTTTCAGGAGTTTTTCTTGGTTTAGATATATGCTTCATACTAAAAATGTTGAAGTACTAATGAATCTGTTACTAAATGTAACAATGAAATGTAAACGAGTTAGTTGAGTCGTTTTGTTGGAATGGAATATTAAATTGTTGTATACTGAAAAACATTAATACACGACATAATATACGAACAATAATAATAATCATATTCTGATGTCTTCCTTTTGTACCAAATGACTTGAGTGTGAGTTGTTGTTGCAGTGGTGGTGTGGATGAAAATTATGTAGTTTATTGCACGTAATATTTTATACTGAGAATTTGTTATGTGCTCTTGTTACACCAAAATGGATTTACTTTGTGGTGCATTTTGTTATGGGAGTATGAGAGGATTCTATAACAGAGTTGTAATAGAAGGATTTACATTTTACGCATTGCATGCCAGCTTGTAATTACTGCATGCACGTGGCCTAAAAATGAAAAATACCCATTATTATGTAAGTAAATAGAAGAAATTGAAGTAACAGCAAAACAACATGCTAGACTACATTAGCAATCTTGAATGAATGAGAGAATAAAATGAGTAATTTTCTTTTGATGGTTAAAGTTATTGAGGAAGAGGGGACCTTGGACCTTTAGAAGTGTTGCATGCATACGCAATAGGGCGTAAAAGCTTTGAGGCGTATCGGATTGATTTCAAACAAGTGACATGGGTGGTTGTGGCAGTGGTACATTAGTGTTAAATCATGTGTTGATCTATAACGTCATTGCACTAGAAAATTTAACGAGAAAAGTCTAGAATTTAAAGAAATAAAAAAATCACATAGTCATATACTGATAGTTTGCAAAACAATTCAACAAAAACTTTAAATACGGTACATTGATTTAAAGTTGAAATATTACATTTGAAAGCCGCCTCACGACAACGCTACGCTCAGTAATTAATTTTAATGATACACACATACACGATTTATCTGTAAGAGATTCATTAATCATAGCAAGACGTAAGAGTCCTTTTAAAACCGTGTTCTCTTAGGCCAAATTTGCAAAAAGAAATATCACGGTACTTTACTAACATTGCAGATTATGCGACTTGATGCCAAACCTCTACCTCAAGGACATGTGTGCATTTCTACAGTTTAGGCAACTGATTTCTGAAGAAAACGCAAGATTCTCATTAAAAACCATATGCTCGTATTTTTGTAATATTCTTCAAGGATGTTGAACTTTTAAGAGATTTTTTTGGAGAGAAAAAACATTAAAGGGAGGGCAGACTGCCTTTCATCATCTGCAAATTGCTATATCATCACATTTTTGCAGGGAATTATAAAACTTACATCAGACATAAGAAGCCATTCATCATATTTGCTAAAAAAA
>JAQFYG010001114.1:0-21160 GCA_034694325.1 Entomobrya corticalis
GATACAACGTGAGCACGTGGTGCGTGGTTGCACAAGGTAATGCGGTGATAATAGCATGATGAGGATAAATTGACTGGCTTTAATTTCAATGTGCTTCCTTTTATTTCCACCACTGACAAAGCAAAGGAAAGTCGAAAAAAATGTAACACTAATAAATGAATATATGTAAATTTCATTCATGTAATGGTCTAACCATCACAAAAATGTAATCAAATCAATATCTGTATTTGTATGTGCATTCAGAATTAACAGCCGTCAGCCGTATTGGGTACATTAAAGAAAGAGTGGGTGGAATCAAATAAAGAATACGAGGCAAAACTCCATGATCCATGATTTGGTAAACCCTTGTTACTCTGCTCTATTTGCACTATATAGTGAATTTTTTTGTTTAAAAATTATTTCGATATTTTTTACTGCAAGCTGTAGTTTTTTGCTTTTATAGGCATTTAGCTAGATACTTATTGATTCATTAACATTAACACTGCATGAAATTTAAATTTCATCGTGATGCCTGACTAGGTATTTGTGATGGGGTTGGAAGATTTTCTTTCATTTTATTATCGCATGGTTGTATTACATGCATGTCATGTACCAAGTACGGATAAACTAATCGCATTTTTCTGAAGAACAGGAATCATTTAAATATCGTGTGCATTTCCGGATTTGTTAAGACCAGCATCTGTCATTGGTACTTTCTGGTACTGCCATTAGAATTCGAATCTATTCACTTCTGTCTGCATAATTTTGTATGTGAATGCTAAATGAAAACATTCCATGATCTTTCGCTAATTGGAAATACGCAGCGAAGCAAAAATGTCACTTCCAATGTTCCGTGAACAATACCGATACTGATATAAAACCAAAATCGGATTCCCTGATTAATTTAACAAGCTGATCAGTTACACTGATAGTGGGGAGGGCATAAGTAAATTGGGTGACCTGATTCATTAATAGTCACAGAGCGACTTACTATCCTATTTCCTACGCATTTTGTGCGTTTGAGATGGAGAACGGACATGTTTTGATAAATAAAACTAACAAAAACCGTACATGCGTGATGTCAGGAGTGTCAACGAATTAGATTACATATATATATGTTTATATCTACGTGTGTTAGCAAACAATAAAGCCCTATGGGAAACGGAAATCCAAATTGGAAAGCAATGAAACTAAATGAGGAAGAAAATGGAACTCTATATATAATCTTCTCTAGCACAAAATATATACTTAAAACATAGTAGATATATATATGAGTTCAGTTGTCGATTTATGCGAATAAGCCAGTGTCAGTGAATATTTCCATTTCATTAATTGTCCTACTTTTCGCTATTTGCAATTCATGCCCGAAAGTTCAAGCATCAGTAGTTTCCATTTCTGGCGGCCAAAAGAACATCCCATAAACGAGAAATTGATTATTATAATTATAGAAACAAAAGAAATTTCGCGACACAATATAGGAGGGGAAGGATAACATTATTTTAAAGGATATAGATAGTTTACTTATAATCATGTTTTCATACATATGCGTACAGTTGCGTACTCTAACGCTACGCATGTTTCATATATCTTATGGGAATCCAATGAAATTATATCTTACGAGAGAAATCAAAAACGAAGACGCACACTAACTCATCTACAATCTATCAAAAAAGGACGTCAGAAAAGCAAGACCTATAAAGAATTTCTTGTCATGTGGTAAGACTCAAAACTCTAATCGGATGACAGTGGGAAGATAAACATCATGTAATTTCAATTTCATGTAAAAACTTCAAACAGAACTCATTCTTCTGCGAAATGCTGGTAGTAAAGTATACTTATCTTATACTCTACAAACGCACTTCACGCACTTGTTACAACATTTTTCCTGTAATACTTGTTATCTAAGTAGATTCTATTCTATATACACCTTCTCATTTTATTTTGTAGAATAGAACTTGTAGTATCATGATTTTATGTAACAAAGCATCCCATCTTAGGGCTACTTGAACTTATACCTATAAAGTTGACAATACATATTATTTCCATCAAATCATTTCATCAAATTACAAGAAAATCCAATGTTATGAAAACTAAACACTATACACGCCACGCTGTTCTACACTAAAGTTGTGAATACTTTCACCACAACCACTGCAAATATTCGTTTTAAGTTTCAAACTTTCACTTTTTTGTGTTTTCTTTTTCTACTCTTTTAGCCTATTTCACACTTCTTTTGGCAGTTTACTAGACCAAAACTACAGCAGAAACAATAGGAAAACTTGTATAGGCGATTTTTAAATTTAGTCTGGAGGTGATTCTACATTTTACCAAGCTGCTACAGGCCAAAAAGTTTTAACTGGCACGTGCACATACGCTTGTGCGTAACTCATATTAAAGATAACACACTTTTGCAGTTCAACCCATAACCATGTATCACACATCAAACAACAAAAACTTAAGCCATATTTAGTCCAAAATGTTATAAACCCAACGCCAAGCCAAAGAAGAATATAATCTCTTCTTATCAGTCTTAAAAGGAAGTTACCAATATAGGTACATACACAAATTCAGCCTACAGAGTTGCATTAAATTTGAAGCGTATATAGTAAATGATGTACTTCCCCAACATATTTTACTTTTATCTTTTTGCTACACTGTAACTTCAGTTATGATAAAAGGTGACGGAAGCATTAAACCAGAACCAAGAGAGAACGCTAAGTAAGTATATATAAAACGCAAAAACGTACGCACTCTACTCAAAAACATGTTATAATTCTATCTTCTCTCTTGAGAAATGTTTTCTTTTTCTAGGTCAAGGCAATAAACACACTTGTCCTGTGATGACCACAAAATATAAAAACCCTCCGGTACTTGAAGCCCCAGAAGCTTCATCACCTACAGACCACGTTTCTTTAAGAGCGAAAAGAAACAACAGAAACGTAAGGGCTTGTAGCGACAGATTGTGCGTCATTTAGCTCCATTTGTACAAGTACTCTTTGACAGAGCTAGTCAACTGGGGTATCCTAAACTCTTTTTTGCAATTTATACCCCCAAACGCTTGATGCAGAAATCCACTTTAGCATCTGGCATCTGCTTTCAGCTAAACCCAAAGACGGGAAATGAGATTTTCTCTTAAACATTATTCATATTTACTTTCTTTTTTGTTTAGCATCATAACATTTCGTAAAATCGTTTAAAATGTTTGCAAAAATAACAAATCAAGAAATCATGTGTACGTAAATACCAATGTTATGATTCACTGGTTCACTGACATGAACAAGAATAATCAAAAAAGTATCATATTTTAGTAAACAAAGTAAAACGCACACTGACATTGGCATCTGCTATTGCGTATGTAATGTACATGATAATATTTATTTGCTCTATACATTAGTTCAATGTACGTTGGGGAAGCTTCCGGATATTTTACACATGGTTGAAACTGATGCTGACAGTAATTGCAATAATAACATGTAGAAAAACGCAAAACGTGTGAAGAATTGTGTGCAATCGAGATGATGTGATGCGATGTCGAGAGAAAAGTGACTTTCACAAGGACATTTTGTGGACATTTAGTGCAAATAGTGTACCTTTTTGAGTGTAACATCATAGTATTTTTTCCGGTTCCGCCAGCATCACTCAACAATCCATAAAAACGAAAAGCATATGATAATAGGTAAAAGGAGAAAGGACACAGGATAGTTGAGCCATGTCGCTAGTGCACAATTAGATTAGATAGAGTTTATGGAAGAGTAAACAGGATATAGACTTTCGTCGTCGTGTTAGAATGACACATTGTTGTAAGTGCGAAATTCACAGTGCAGTCCCAGTAGTCCCTATCAATTCGACAAGATGGAATTTTTCTGCTCTTGCTTCCAACTCTGGTCGTTGCTGTAAACTTTTGCATTCAAAATACTAGAGTTCTTTTGCTTAGCAATGGAACATTTTTTATGTTCCTCTTTCTTTGTGATAAAATGCGTAAAGTGGGAAACAAAATGACATAAAGGGACATAAATATCCACAAATGGATTTGTTAGGAGGAGCAATAAATCTTATTTTCATGTTTGAACTAAAGAATAGTGAATAAATTTTTTGAATCCCAGATAGACAGGAAAAGAAAAACATGCTTACCTAGTTGATAATATATAATATAGTGCCTATTTGTGTACAAAACAATAATTGTGTCTGATAAAGATAAGGTGCCTACATACCAGGAGTTTGAATACAAACTTTATACGAATATATATATAATACCAGACAATGTTCTTTCCTGCAAATAAAACTATATTTGAAAACTTGATAAGACATAGAAAACGGAATTTGGAAATAAAATAATACAGTCATAAAAAGTTTGGTAATGGTAAACTTGGAATGGAAACGTTTTTAGCAAAACTTACATCAGTACTTATTTCTTTCTAGTATTTACACATTTATACCTATGCTTGGTGGACCCTTAATGCCTATTCAGGGAAAGCATTATTATTTACTTTGGTTAGTGTATGGCATTGGGTGTAAAAGTTTCCCCCTGCTTTCTATTAAAATCTTCTTCGAATCATAAATCAAGATATTCGAAACGAATAATTCAATTTTATTTTTTCACTTTTTCTAGATTTTCTCTCTCCAGTTTTTGCTTACAACCCAAAACCATTGTTTGTAAAACATTACGTAAAATTTATTACAGTTACGTAGGTATGCTACGCTCATGATATCGTCTCATTTTATCGTAACCTGATAACGTCATTACCATATTGTTACACCTAAAACCGTAGAACTGCATGGGGAGACCCAGGCCGAGGACAGCTTTCACCACTATTTTCACATTGTTTTTGCCCTTGCTTGTTTGTTGGTTTTGGCTGCTACACTTTCACTTTGCAGTTTTACTATTTTTGTGCTGGTAATACAAGTTATTGTTGTCAGATTACATAAAAAGTACTTAGCCAAAGTAGGAAAAATGTTTTTTGGTATGTCTATATACCTCTCATTTCCCCATTGACATATATTTCTGTTGATCTTGTACCTTGCAGAAATGATATAAAGTAGTAGAGTACAGTATTGCTTAAGTAAATGTTACATTGAATGAAAAAGAAGAGAACAAAAGCGAGGATAAAATTAGACTCACATGAGTACCCTCTAATCTAAGTTCTCAATGTTATCGAAAAACAAAAAAAAAAGTTTTTGCGTTTTTATTTTAACGCGCCTTGCGGTATGTAATGAAAATGAAACATGAATCTGTATTTTCACTTTTCACATGGAAGTATACGTATGTGCTCATCCCTGTTTCCTATATTTTCCGGCGGATTAACGGTTTTTGTGTATGGTTCTTTAGATCATCGTCCCATTTCCTTTCCTAATTTTTGAGTGTAGGAACTTCAAAGATTACTAGAAATGACATGCCGTAAAGTAGTGAAAAGTGAGAAGACCATCAGCGTGTTGTGTTGGAGGAGTGCTAAGGTTTATTTATGAAAGTGCTTTTTATTTTCTAAAGAATGTATCAAGACGATTCATACAGTATAAATACCTGCAGGTCATTTTATTTTAGAAGCCAGAAAATAGAAGTTACTGTATCAGTGGCTTTTGGGTCGATGGGTTGTCATACCCCACCACTAGAAAGTAACGATAACATACTTTACTTAAGACTTTTCTCTTGTATTTCAAACTACTAACCCGAAGGTACAAAAGCCAAGAAATCAGAGTTCTCGATGAACCAAAGACCAATATTGGTAATATTATTATTTGTGCCTCTTTCTCTCCCTTTTTTGAGGGGGAAAAAAGTAAAAAGAAAGTATCATATGATTATAAATCATATCTTGCATGGCAGGTTGGTAGCAAAGCAATATAATAATCATATTGACTAGGAAGTAAAAATAGGAAAAAAGTGGAAAGCGTGGTAATGGTGCGATAGTAAAAGGATGAAGTTGTAAAGAAATCGAAGCTGTTAGAAAAGTCAAATGAAGTCTGCAGCCACTGGATCCTAACGTCACAAGCAATACCAAATAAATAATGCATCGTAACCGTGTATTATGACGTTTATGGGGTCTCATTATTGGGTCGGATAGATATGAATTTTCATATGACATAATACTATTGAAGTTGGTTTAACAAGAATTGATGCATATTTTCCTATTAGGCTTACAGTACAGTACAATGAATGAGTACAATAAATATATATTCATAATATAATCTTATGGCATGAAAAAGTCTTTGAGTTTAGGTGAAAAAACTTTGTACTAGAAACTTGGAAAAAGTGTGTCAAGTCGAATCATTCGAAAAAAGTGTTGACGCTTGATGTAGAAGAGGGTTTGTACATTAACTACATTGCCGCACGAGAGTAAAATAAAAATTATGTAATGCAGTCATGCACCTTCCAAAAACTTACTGCCCCAAGCTAAAACTTATAATAATGGTTTAATAACATTATCCCTTCCAACTGTCCTGTCTGATTCAAAATATAACTGCGATCTACTAAATTTTCTTTAGCACGGACTTTTCTGCATTATCTTTCAATAAATTTTCATTGCAATGCAATTGATTCTATAAAAGTGAAGTTCTATGAAGTAACAACTTGGGTATAACATGAACAGCTCAGATTTTTGTAGATTCCCATTATAACTTCTTTCCTAAAACCGCCGTCGTATACACTACGTCACGTAAATAATCTATTTTATGTATACGTGTTTTTCTTTCTGAAAGAGAAAAAAAGCTTGCTCAATTTTCCTCCATATGATTTTTATAGGTCATCATCATCATCTCAAAATAAAAATCGACAGCGTTATCGTTAAAATATCTATACACTGACTTGACTTTGTTTTTATTACGCATTTATCTCGTAAAACTTGCTAAAACATTGCTAAGAAAGAGTTTCAGAAGAATCTTAAAACAAGATTGCGCACAAGGAAAACATCTGCCAACCACCGCCGCTGTCAAAACTTGAGGTGAAAGTCAAGACTATACACACAAGAAAACCACAAAAGCATAACTCCGTCAGAGATAACGAACTATCTTTCCTTAAAACTAGCCAAAATATTTCCAGCCTGTAGTCGGCCGGAATACACAAAACACGATGACGGAAAAGCTCTCAAGTGAATTTTGTCAGGAAACACATCTTTTCCAGGCCGCTTGGAATGCATTTTAATTTAATACGCAATAATCCGTGCAGAGACACATAGACATGCAAAGAGATCAAGAAAGGATAACGGTAAATATTCCACACTTGAAACAAACAACTTAGCCATGAATGAGTGAGTTATGAAACATTATAAATACGTGTTTCGACGAATATCTGTATTAAAACCTGGAGAAAGCTAGAATCTAGAATGTGAAATGAAAGTCCCACTTCCTTCCACAGTTTTGGTCTTACAAGTGGAATTAGAATTCAAGAAATGCTGGAGAAAGTATAAGTTTACATCAGGATATAAGGCAAGAATATGGCTTTGCTTCTAAGAATATCGAATATAATTAAATAAATGAAATGAACATTTCTTTTCTTGTAGTGTCTTACTTTTTTGTATTACTACTGGAGAATGGTGTGCATAACCATTTCCTCATTCTTAGAATTTGAAAGAATTTTAAAAACTGTAGTAGGTAGGGCACTAGGGTGGTTTTATGTGTGTCATAGTGCAAGGAACTGAGCAAAACCAACAAGTGTTTAATGGGGATTCTATGGTCAAATCTATCTCCGACTGCATACAAGACTGTTGGTATGTATAAAACCGGAAAATTACAACTGTTTACAGAAACAAGAAAATAAATGCATCTTTGAGGTCAATATGTACCCTAAACTTGTGGCATGTTTGTTGATCCGATAAATTAAGATCCAGCAAACTTTGGAGGTTTCGTGCGGTTTCGTGATACAAAAACCACAGCTCATGTTACACTTTCCTTAATAATACTTTAATTCTCTTTTATACAATCAGCCATGCATGGTTTGGGCTTATTGTGTAAATCTAAAAGCCAAAACAATGAGACTGCTACAGGGAAACTTCGAAAATGGCGTAACTTGCGTAACTTGGTCCTTATACAAGTCTATGTAAAAGTAATTGTGGAATATAGTGTTTGAAAACTCCAGCAAATAAGTAAGTCCACGTTGGCAACGTTTACAAAGACAATACTTTGAAATTCAAAGTTATTGCCCAATATACTTATTTTCTCCAAATTTGGTAGAAATGCATAGCGGGGAAAGTAAAACAGAGAGACGGGGAAACAGATATCTTTACCTAATCTTAACCTTTAAGCTCTATAATACATCTGTATATCTTGGTCTCAAAGTCAAGACAATGTCGCGGAGCTTAATTTTGCGTTGTTTTTTGCTTACTTAGAAGTTTTTGTACCCCAGTCCCGATTTCAGGGACACCAAAATAATATCAAATGTAAAATATAAATATGTAGTGAGTGGTCATCCGCCTTAAAGATAATTTCTGGCTTTATGCCAACCTCAAACATTAATAAAGCTTTGCAACATTTAAAAGTGCATTTATTTGGTTAACAATAGTGCTCTTACGACTCGCAAAAATTGCCAAATGGTTAAATACAGTAGCCCTTCTTGCTCTTTAACCCCTTTAAGCAAAAAACTGAGAATACGGTTATTGGCACCACTGAAGTGTTTTATTATCAGTCTTATATTAAAAATCGGTTCCATGCATACTTATGTCCATGTTCTGGAAATGTATAGGCTTACGCGTAGATCTATAGTAGTGGGTAAACGAAAAGGTCGTTGAATCATGAAAAACATGAAAAACGAGCAATTTGTAACTCCAAAGAAAACAGGAATTACGATGCAGACTTTTGTACCTACTTGGATTTGCTATTGTGTTTTTCAACAAACATACTTCAGAGAGAATGACAAGTGAAGTGTAAACTAGACTGATATTTTGTTTAGTAACGGTATTTCAAATGATGTGCTTATGTACATGCGGGGGAAGGAATCTATGATTAAGTTAACTTAAACCGAACTGACGGATACAATGTTCAGAATCCAGTATTTTTCCAGCATAATCATAATAATGCCGTGACTTTTATTTTTCTGACGAGTAATAACGATAAGGAAAGGAGACAGGACCGAAAGCATATTTTAAAGAAAACTATACATAACTAATGAATGAATTTCCTATTGATTGTATTGAATAAAAATATGAATTCCCGGTATATGGTCGTCTCAGAAAATCTACGCACAATGATGTCGCCAGATTTGATGATTTATTCGATTTTATAATATGCTTTAGAATATATTGATGAAGCCGCATATATACCGCTATACCAAAGCTACATTATCTGAAGCATTCTATTTTTGCAATAAGGAAAACTCTATAAATTTCATCATTTCATATTTGATTTAGCTTCGTCAGTAGCTTCTAATCAGCGGGAGCTTTTCCTCTAGGCAAAGCTCCTTAAATTTTTTTATTGGTACCAAAGAATTAGTTTAATTTTTTGAACGCAAGCCAAAATCATAAGCATAGGAAATAAATACACAGATAGAATCAAAATGTCCATCAGTAAAACGAACGACTCTGAAATATCAAGCAAACGAAACGGAACAAAATATGCTATTATGAAGTAACACAACACAAAAGTTTTTGAAATTTTCCAACCTAAAAACCAATTTAAAAAACTAAATGACAGACAGAATATTAGTTAGAATTGAGTGCTAATAATTGTGCATCTCAATCAACTACCTAATAATTAAGTATATGGACGTGATTTTGCCATTTTTGCCAAATATATTGCTATAATCATGAAAAGTATAGACTTCAATTACAGCCTCCAGTAAAATCTATAAAAAGTTGACGGATGACCAATTGGCATGCAAATTTCAATAAAAATACAATCGTAACTAGACTGAGAAAGCAACTGTTTAAAAAAAGTTGAAAACTTACATAAGAAATCATGGGTAAATTCCAAGCAGCTGCAACCAATGCTTCCGAGATGCAAGAGTCCTCCGGACCCCCGATGAAGCCAATTGTTCCACGATCCCTCATTTCCGTCATTATTTTTATAGGTCGTGATGTAAGAAGTAAATCAGAGCTGAAATATGATAAATTCACATGCTTAGTAGAAAACCTTGTATAAACAGCATGGAGAGATAAATCGAATTGAGTTTTTATGTTACTTATACAGACATATACTGCTGAGTATCTCATTGCCCCATTTTTTCATACCATATTATATAACCTTATCTCGACTTACACAATTTGTCCGCAATCTCCCACAGATATAACCTTTTTTATTGCTGATATATCATGTTAAGCCAAAATTTATGAAAAAAAGTTGAAGCTACGATAAACATTTGAAACTTGACCAGCTATTTAATTTGGGAATGTTCGAGGATATTAGATGGAGGTAGCCCATCAAGAAAACCTTCAATAGTAAACATTATAATATGCGATGCACCCTTCATTTCTTCCGTGATCCTCGCTTGCATAAGTATGTATTATGTAAGCAGATTGTCGAATAAATTCATTATTATTATTACTTTACCTTCCAATATCAGCAGCAATATAGCGTAACGTCCTTCCTGGTAAAAGTTTGGGATCGTTGTTCACTCGTTCCACAGCGAGTCTCATAGCTCCCAAGCTGAACTGGTTCTGGTTGTATGGCGATAGAAAGCCCAAAGTTATGATAGAGTCATTTGCAGTTTGTTTGTGGTTATCGGCACATTTCGTGTTTGTACTCAAGTTCAATGTCTCGGTGTCGGTTAGCCGCTCTCCGGAAGTGGATGATTCCTGTAGTAATTACAAAAGCAAATAGACAAATTATCATTCATCATGAATGCATAAGTGACGTCAGTATTTAGTTTAATAACTTTCTGCACGATAGATCTCGTCAAGAGATGAATGAGTATTTTATCATGCATCATTTGAACATATTCAAGCTTATAAAACGTAATCCAAGTTGGTGCTCGAAATTCAATTTGCACTTCATATCATGCAAACTGTCAAACAAATGAAGAGAAAGTGTGAGAGTTTTGGGAATTAATCCTATCATCCGTTGTGCAAACTCTACCGCCTTCTTACCCTGAAAGTTTTCAACTTGATTTTACAAAATAAATATTGCAGTGCTAAATATAGAACAAATTCCTTCTGGAAAGCTTTCAATTTACTATTTATATTCATATAACAAAACAAAGGATATATCGGTGCTGCATGGTCATTGGGTATTATTATTGCATGTAATACATTTTGGCGTTAAATAGTACACGTGCATAAGTATTCAATTAAATACAGGAAAAGCGATTGGAATTATGGCATATTCCCCGACATTAATCGCAATTTCAAAGAGATGTGATTTCAGTGAAAATTATTATATACCCACGTGCGCATTACATAATACTTAGAGGAAAAGGCACTTTAATACGCAGTCACACAATCAGAGAGATACAAAAAACATTTATTTATTAATCTACTCTTATTGACACAGGCTTCCAAATCCAGAAGATGTTTTGTCATATCATCATAAACATTTTAATATTAAATTAAATGGGACTTGCCTTATTATTTTTAACTAATTTTGTCAATTGCTCAGTAATTAGCTAAATAGTTGGAAGCATTTACTAAAACAAATAAAAGATTCATTCATAGTAAAAAATTCAAGATTTTTACTTTAGTTGGCAGTGAATGAAATGAATAAAGATCGCAGTTTTACCTAAGTAATGTGTAAATGCTATTCTGATTTTATATACTGCTCTAGCTTTTGAGGATCAAAATATTCCACATAAAATAGCATTTAGTATTGAGTCTACTTTGCGTACATTCCCTTGCAAAATCTTCCAGAATGTATCATCTTCTGTGTGACTTGATTCTGGTTTCATCAGACTTGTCATTCATAATTAAGTGCTTACAACGTACATACCATCAACCATTAACTATTGCCAAAACTGCGACATTGAATTACGCATGTTGCAATTTCATGGGTTTAGATGATAATATAATCCGGTTGTATTTATATGAGATACGTAAAAGTTTTGGTCATACGATGCTAATATTGCTAATCCTTAATGCTGATAAATTAGTTAAATTATTCTCAAGCAGTTAATATATGTCGTATCAACTACCTGAGAGGAATTCTACTACAATGATGACCAAAAAGTACATTCCACCCACACCATTCATATCAAATTACTCGTATTTCACCCTTCATTGCTTAATTTAATATTATTTTGAAAATACAGAAAGTATAAATGACCGCCCCACCTACATAATTCTTGGAAAAGATGGCAAAAATTAAACTATAGTATTAGCAATGTCATCTAGTTGAGATATGTATACGGTGCTTTTAGGGGAGAGGTATATGCAACTTATTGTATTTGTCTATACTGAATATAAAACGCCAATTTCATTGATACAGAAGCCGCCGAAGCGACGGAAACATCCACATCAAATAAAACTATTAAATTCTAGTTATCCTGCTACGTATTTAAGTCATGAAAAAATATATGAATTCCTTGTCTATGTTGGTCTTTCTGGACCGGACTGTATGTTTATGTTATTGTGCGTGTAGGTAATATGGTCATTGATGAAATAAGCGAAATCGACATCATGATTTCATAATCGCAACCCAAAACCAAATCATATCATTATTAAGATAACAGAAGTGTTAATGAACCTTTTCTTGTAGCATCAACAAAATTGCTTTTGGCAAAGAAAATTAATCAATAATGAAGAGAACTTTTGTTTTTGAAATCAGAACGCAAGATAATATCATTAAAATCCCTGTTTTTTGGCTAGTCGTAATTCTTCTATATGTTTCTTGTTTACTCGGAATTTGAGAGATAATTTGCCCATTTATCGTACGTACTCAAATTTCGCTGAAACTCGTGACCTGTAAAGTCATATGCACTGTGGTCATCAGTATTTAGGAAATTTTTATGCTGATGCATATGAAAACGTACTAGATAAGATTTAAGATAGTAAAAGTTGTAGATGTAGAAATAAAAATAGTTGATAGTGATAAGATACAAATAGATATTTTCTTTAAAGTAAAGAATATTAGTTTGCTTACCTTGTCATTCAGGCATTCAAATGGCATATTTGGCATTCGAAATTCAGTCCAATTTATTCCAGCAATTTGTAATTGAAATTCAGCCCAATTGATTCCAGAAATTTCACTGTGCTCTACCTCGTTATTAATGGCATCGTAGGTCGGAGTTGGTGTGGAATGCTGTCCACGATTTACGAAGTACCGGCCATTATTTCCAAGAATTGATGTAGAAGATGTTGTTGAGGTCATAATCTTCCCTACCTCACCATTTTTATCTTTAAGATGCCCATTATGATTGTCGCCGATATTGGGAAAGTAATGGATATGGCTCCCTGATGGATCGTCATCGGAATAACTACCATAAGAATCAGAATTTCCTTGGCTTCGTGAATTACCAAATGAAACATCATCTTCCGATCTGTATGGGGCACTATGATGGCCATCATTATTAGTATGGGAATACTCTGACGAACTCTCTAGCTGTGATTCCTCTTCGTCGTCAGCAAGAAAGGATTCGGTGTGATGTTTTTTATGGAAATTATCGTTATTATGTCGGATATTTGTCCCGAACTGCAACTGCGAAGAAGTTGAGGACGCAGCAACGACTATTGAGGGTGGCGAAGAATGCTTTAGTAGTTCTCCTCCCCCTGAAGATCCATCAGGAATGGAACCCCATACCAAGGAAGGCAAAACTAATGATGTCAGTAGAAGAGTGAAGACGAAATAACAGGGAGTGTTGATACAGGGCATGGTGAAGGCTTGCAGTTTTATCCCCATTTTTGCACATAAATGAATACTGATTCTCTATATTGTTGTGTAGTAGAGTATATAAATAAAAGCTAAGTTTATCTTATCCTTTTGAATGGTTTATTTTGACGGAAATGTTTTCAAATGATCACTGTGAACAACAAATGTATCAAGTAATGGCTTGTCCGGAACTGCTTTCAAAACATTAAACGGATATGGAAATATAGTGTTTATATTTTCAAAGATATTCGTACTGTTCATCATTGTGTTTAATGTAGTATTTGTAAGAGCTGCTAACACAGTATTAGGTTACCCCGTTTCAATCACAATATATGTATGAGTTTATGCAGTATCAAACACCTTGAAGTTTTAATTTTCAAAGAATTCTGTCAATATAAAATTTAATTTGCTGCTTTTAAAAGATAGTATCTGTAAAAATTGTCACATATCACCACAAAGTACCACTTGATTCTATGATCCCTCAGGAATAAGTCAGTTATTGACATACATATGAGCTACCTACCTACCCATGCAAAATTAGTTGGATATATTGTACTGATTTAAGATAAATCAATGGAGGTATGTACAATATATAATTCTAGAAGTAGTAACTAGACGAATATAGTTTTAAATATTACGTCTCTTGAAATAACAAAGCAGCAGGTAGCCATATAAGCTTATTGTGTTATTTTAGATGACCGTGTATTGTGAAGACTACAACATCTATCCAAAAAGTCAAAGTCAATGTCATCATAATATTATACTGCTCATTCAACTTTTAGTTTCATTTTTTTACAAACGATCAGTTTATGATAGAACAGGACAACTAACGCTTTCAGTCCGGAGTGCTAAGCATATATGCGTCTTTGTAAAACGTTGCAAGCAAAAATATGAACTTGACTGATGGCTTGAAAACGCATTTGTGCTTATGAGGGATGAAGAACTATCTATGCCATTATTGTTGCAAAAAGCTAATAGACATCCCTTTAATTATGATTATAGTATATTGAACATCTACTTGATTATCCGTGTAAATATATTGGCTGCGCAAGTTCTACTGCTAAGTATTACTTTTAAATTTGTATTTATTTTGTAGTGATGTTGATCTAAAGATTCATAGTAAACTTAAAGAGTACGAGATAACGACTATGATCTGTGCTCATAGCTGTTCAAATTGTCGTCATGTAGTAGGTATTTTCGTAATTGGCACTTGTACATTAGAGTTAACAGTTAGTTAGATCTGCAAATTATGGGCTCCCCACGAAGACGAAATGTTGGTTTTTGGTGGTCAACGAATGACATCGCTCAAGGGACGTATTGCCATCGATGTGATGTCCTTATTTAATAATTCTTATTGACAATGGCTATATAATAAATATATACAAGCAAAAAGACTACATGCTTATATATTATAAAGCAATTTAAAGTTTTGTTAGAAAGAAATCTTTAAGGAAGAATCTTACCGAGACGGAGGAGGCACAAAAAGCATACGACATGCGTGACACTACTCGCAATTGGCAATTTGCAAATGACAACTTTATTATTATGGTATTCCTGTGACGAAATTGATATCAACATGTCAAGATTCATCAGTTTAGTCCATAATTTTTGGCTGTACAAGAGTCTGTGCTGCTATAATGTATCAAAGTAATATGTTGACTTGTGTTTCTAAAGTTCCTTCCTGTTGCGTTTATATTTTTTTTATAAATTATGTTTTTGGTGGACAGACTACAGACACCGTTTTCACGTGCACCTACGCCATTAGTTAGTGCACTGCACTAATGTAAGGTATTGACCATGAGGTCTCATCAAGTCAATAAGTCGTTATTTCTTGCCTCAAACGAGGAGATACAATTTATTAATTTCAAAAACTTATTACTGTATATAACTTCACATTACCCCAAAATCTGTTGAATTTTTGCTTTATCGTCTAGAATAGTACGTATTTTCTGCACTAACGATGATTCAGACAGTTCCAAAGTGTGTATGGAATCTGTTTATAACTTACATGGCATGCTTCTTCTGGGAGAGCTTCGTTTCTGTTGAGATGTCTCACATGGAGTGAACAAAGCCCAACTGAGAAAAGTGAGATGGGTCCGAACTTCATATATAGCGTTCTTCGTGCCGTGCTTGCTCAATTCGCAAGTTAGATTTTTTCTGTTACGAATGTCAAGTAAAACACCATTCCAAACTCGCAGCCTAGCAGTGAATCAGATACAAAATGAACTAAATGAGGAATATACAGATATCTACATTTGTTCAGTCGAGACTCTAGAATGCAACTAGATCATAAATAAGATGATGTTCTAAACATTGCTCGATTGCTTAAATATGTGATATTTCTCAATGAAATGATACTGTTGATTAAGATTATCTACCATTTCCACAATATTAGAGAATCAAAAGATTGTAGATGGGACACAAACGTGATATGATATAATAAGTACTTACATAGGTAGGAAAACAGACCACTTACTCAATTTTTCTTCGTAGTTGATAAATGATATCTGAGACTGGATTTTAATAATGATAAGATGGCTTCGAGGGAAAATGTCACTTACTGTTCAAGAAAACTATTTAGAAAAGTCAGGGTGAAAAATTGCATATGAGCTGGCATAACCTATGGGGATGTGTCTGCAACGTCACAATAAACTAAAATTGTGTGCTTGTTTAATAATGTAACTTGAATTATGATTTTTATCATTCATATATAGTCAGGCACATGTTTTTAGAAGCAGATGAATTCGGAAATCATAAAAACACAATGCTTTAAGAATTTTGTACAGTAAATATGCTTTTCGAAGACAATTCAATAATAAGACACGGCCAAATGTTTACCTTATGGTGAGCAAATTTCGAGTTTAATAATTTAGTAATAATAATTGTTCACTGAACATCTATCTAAACAATATTTTTCATTTTTTAAATATATCATTAATTTACACTTACCCACTACACGCGTTTAACGTACAAAGTACAAATTATGTAAAAGTTTTCTTTTCTCAAAATTGCTCAGTACTCGCTTTCACCACTTTCGTGTGTTGTGCCATGTCGTGTGTATTCGTAATATTTCTAATTTCTTTGGCTTATTCACAATATTTATACCACTTAAATAATGAAAACGATTTTGCTTGCATACGTATACCATAACAAACTCTTCATTATCACACACACAAAAATAAGTTTTAACAGTAATGTTCGTACAGATACAGTTATTTTTAATACGACTAATTGTAAAACACAATGGGACGCCTAATTGTAAGTTGCTTCCTTTGACTGTGGAGATTTGCAGAGAATAATAATAGTAATAATCTCTATACATGTTTTAGGACATCCTTTATGTATCTGTTAACTTTTAAAAGCATCAACTAGAGAAAGTTATAACATAGCCACCAAATTGAACTTACTCTTACTCGCTCATGCAACGGAAAATGTGTTAATTACAAAATTATTTTTCAAAAATACAGTCGAAAAGATTAAGATGCATACAATCGTTACTATACAGGTTTATTAAGATTTGTCATAAGATCACCTTTCCACACCTATTAAACTCTGAACATTGTTTACTTTATACAAAACATGAATTTTTATTTATGTACATTTCAGATACAAATTTCAGTTTATTTTCATGAAATCTGATTACCCCTCGTCCTAGTGTTCAAGCATTTTCAGATGACACAGTGGTAATTGGTGTAAGTATTAGTCGTGATTGATCTATGCATGTAAATTCATTAAATTAAATATATAATTAATAATATTTTAGTTTAACAATGTATGTTGGTTTAATACATTACATGTTGCAAAAATCAAGAAAAACTATTTATAGTATTAATTTTCACAATAAGTGGCTATCCTAATTTTGCATGTCTTAAGCTGGCAGTTGCAACTTCTTTCCTTTAAGTACTGGAAATAAAAATTCAATAAAGAAATGATGAGTGATTGAGCAGGTACATATGACGTGTATAAATAAAAATAATTACAACCATACGGTTATTAAGATCGTTTAAATAATATTTTACCTTTGGTGAAGTACAAATAGAAGAAATCACAGTACAGGATTGTTTGTACAACTCCGGCAATGATTGCTATTAAATCATAGTACTCTTCAGTGTAATAGCGCCAGATCCAGTTGAAAATGTACAGTGCTAAGAAAAGTAAACATAAAGCAATTGTATTTTTCCTTCATAAGTATTACTGGCAACAGAATAATGCCGGTTTAAATTAATCATGTTTAGCCATACCTCTGTATGAACCAAGAGCAAATAAGTAATGACTGGTGATAGATTCCGCTTCTCCGGTTTTTGACACCATAAACAATTGTGGAAGGATTGCCACTGCCTCCAAATAGATACTGAATGTCCACATAATCTATAAAAAATCAAAATACAGCATTTTTGAAAAGCCAATATGTCGTAGCTCATTACACCAATCAAGCACGTATTCAGTCAATCTTACCTCCATGAAGGAAAACTCATGATTGAGAACAAGGGCCAAGATTGTCACAGGAATAAGAAGAAATTCCACTCTGGAAGGTATTAAAAATAAGTCTTTTGTAATTTTCAACATAAACCATAAATATTGTAGACATAATAGACATTATCTATGGAATAAAGAGTTTCTTCATAATAAATTAGCTAAAAAGACTTGACTAACCTGAAAACGTCATGGTTGGAGTCATAGGTAGCCTTGAATTTAACGTACATCAAATATATTGTGGCGTAACTTGTGGCAATGAAGAATACTTTCATCACCGTATTGTACAAGCTAACCCAGTTCGTCACCAGATCCAAGTACCTCGCTGTGTATGTAAGAGCGAAAAGTAACTGAGATCTTCCACTAATGCCTAGAGAGAAAAAAGAAAGTAAAACATATGCATAAACAAATGACACTGAAGCAAAAGTTATGATTATTAAATAATATTAATCATTCACTATCAACTATCATCATGTAGAAATAGATTATTCAATTTCAACCCACCTGCACAACTTCTAGTTTTCCAAATTTTTAACAACAAAATAATAATAGCTAGAAGATGGGACATGTCCCCGGCTAATCGGAAAACATTCATGATGGCTAAAAAATTTAGTACAACACGCTGAAATTATTTAATTACGTTCCTATTTAAAACTAGCTGGTTCTGGTAACCATACAAAATGACTATATAGTCCAATTTTTATCGAAAAAACATTCACCAGCTGAACAATACTGTCTTTATTATTAAAAATCAGTCAAGGTTTGACAGACAGATGACAGGTACTTAAATACTACTGACTGTCAACACAACAACAGACACAAATCAGTAGCAGCACAGCAGCGAACAGAAAGAAATCGGCTTATGCAATTAACCCTACAACTAGTTGACACTTGACCGTCAACGTAAGCAAAATCTTCCAACTAATTACACTGCTAATTTTCTCTTGGATTAAATCCTTCGAGTTATTTCTACAAACTCTATAATAATTTGACTTTTTTTGACACGCCGGAGGATCTCAATATTCCATTCCATACAGAAACTGATGATGATGATGATGCCTATCCATACAAATCAGCAGCTTTGTAGAATCATCACATACACAATATTATTCACAGCCAGCAAATAGCATTAGTACACCGCACCACACACACACACTATGTACCATAAATACAACGCCAGCTCGGCCAGCTCACTATGTCTCTTATCGACGTCTCTTTCTTGAACACAGACAGTATAAAATGGACATGGAAAATGTACTACCAGTACTAATTCTTCTTGCTATTAATGCTTATTTATCCTATGCATAAATACTTTCTTTAATAAAGTTTTAATTGAAACGAACAGAGAAAGGGCAGTTTAAAAATCAAATTACAAATTAGACAGAAGGGAAAAAAGGTTTGGTTGGTATTGTATTTTCTTTTGACACAGCAGTTTATAAACGGAAAAGTTTATAAATATCGGGTTGTTGTAAACGTATGCTCATTATTGCTCATTGCTCAGTAAATAGCATGATGGATGTACACGTAATCTTAAAAATTCATACATTTTTACATTTTCAAATGCATTTTTGTTTTCTTACGACATAATGTACCAAGACGGAGGAAGGAGACATCATCAAGTCAGTGCTACCATTTATAGCTTTATGACATAAAACATTTGCAACAAGAAAGTCTTTAATTTGAAACTGTTGTCTCTGTTCTTTAAGAACTTATTCGTAAAATTTCTTCAGGAAGAAGAAAAAGAATCTATCTAGTAGATAGATACAGAGCATTCAGATATTATGCATGGCTATGTTGCTATTATTTTGTGCATGTATATTAGCTTTAGCTTATACCCTTCTCTGGAAATTGGAATATTTGGAGAGGATTCATATACATAACATGAGCTTTTATATCAGACGAGTTCATTGAGTATTGCTCTTATATGTATTACCTTTTCGTAAAAAGAAAACTTAGGAAGAACTTATTTGCGGTGAACGTCTGACGTGGCTTGCTGTCGTTGCTGAGAGGCTCAAACTTAACTTGTCTTCAATTCATTTTTTATATCTAGAGAAGTAACTGCTTTCTAGTGGGCTGCTTCACCAAATGATGGGACAAGCTGAATGTTAGCGTTTTAGTTTTTGGTTTTCTCAAATGATGGCATAAAGGACGAATGATTCTGTTTGTTGCGAGGATGTGTAAATTCAGCTTAAATTGTGGAGAATTTCTCAATATTGAGAAGGCTGGCAAAAAATGTATGGTTTTTAGTACAATAACGGAAGTTAGTCTGTTAGTCTTATTTTTGCATTTTATTAAAAACTATCTAATTTTGCTGAAAAAGTTCTGCAAATGAAATGACATTTTAAAAGTTTCATCGAATCAAATTACTGCTTATATTACAAAATCATAACAGGTACCTGACCAATTGACCGTGCAGTAGCGAAATCATTATTCGCGAGTAGGCGTCCCCGAAATTCAAAAAGTCTGTTGACAAACATGTCCATTTTTGTATTTTTCTTCTGACATCAGCCAACATTGTCTAACTTGTCACATCATAGCCAAGTTGTCAATGTCGGCCAATATTATTAGAGTAGGATTGGTGAATTTGGCAATCTTCTTGTTGTTGGATGATGAAGTGTTCAAAACAAGTTGCATGTTTTGACCTTTTCCTTTGAAGAAACTTATGCAGCCGTTTGGAGTGGAGTCGTCTATATTTTAAAGGTTCAATTGACATACAATGAGTTGCACATTTCTGAGAAACTTTATCAAGTGAAAAAGGAATGACTGCATAGTGCATACTAATCGTTAGCTGTGCTTACAATCATTTATTTTGCACTTACGAAGACAGAAAAAAGAACTAGAAGAAATAGTAAAGAGTGTAACATCCGGTTATGTGTGTGTGTGTGCATACGTCAATCATGAGAGAATATGAATTTATTTATCCTCCTTTTTCACTATCCAGTGCTGGCATAAATTGACTTTTTAAATTAGTTGACAACCGTTTATTATCACA
>JAQFYG010001115.1:0-21152 GCA_034694325.1 Entomobrya corticalis
TTTCTCCTCCGCAAACTTTTCATTGTCCCCTGCGTTGTTGTACTTAAACTTATACAAGTTTTTCTAGAGTTCTGGAAATACTTTGAGCTGTTTGCGGCCCTGCTTTTTTATACATTCATTTTTTGTGTGTATTGTTGTGCTTAAAAAAGAAAGAAAAGGACTACAAAGAAGAAGAGGAAGGTATTCACAATGATTATTTTGTATAAAGGCAAAAATGCAATGCATTTCTCTATGTACCAAGTTTAACTTGAAATATAATGTATTATTAGGCATTACAGAAAATGCTACTGAAACCATCTCTGCATTTCTAACTTTTACTTTTATATAATAACTATCTAAACTATTATTAAACCCTATAATACGGGAACGCACAAAACAGGTCTCTATTTTTTTCTGGAGACAACAGGAGACTCTGAGGAAGGCCGTCTAGCATGATATATTAAATCGGATGCTAGCTACATGAAATAAAGAGCGTTAGTTAGAAAAACAAGAGAAACTACGTGATATACTTAGATTGTAGTTATAAATATACAACGGGGAACTTTTGATGGGAGGAATTATATACTATCTCATCATCATCGTCTTTTTTCTGTGTAGGAGTTTAGTGGAAAAGAGAAACCAAAATGTATATATAAAAAATTATGTGGCGGCGGTGGAGAAAGCAGTGGTGGGTTGGTTGGTGGTGGTAGTGTGTGTGTGTGTGTGGCGGGCTGGGTACGATTATAAAAAGTAGAAATCATGAGAAAACGGTAGCGGATGAGATCTATGTGGGAGTCCTGTTCCGGAATATAATAATAAGCTATACTTAAGTACTTATGTATTTATTTTTATTCAGATATACATATTAGGTAGGTGCGTATTGTTTATACATGTTTTACATCTTTTTTCTCTTTATCATGAGAACGGGTATCACCGTAAATTTACTTTTTTTGTGCAGAGGTTTTTTAACTGTTAGTGTTGTACTCTACTGATCGGTGTAGTGTTCTATTAAGAAATTTTTAACAGGCCGGGGGAAAGTGTATTGGGATGCATGGTAAAAAACCAGTAGCATAACAGCAGCAGTTAGAAGAAAAAAGACAACAAAAGTTGCTGCAAAACTCATATGTATGCATGCTGCCTTTTTTGTTACAAGGATTCTTGATGAGATGAAAAAAGTTTTCTGGTCCTGTCTTGCTTTATGTTTTCCTTGTTTCCTGTGTATATTTTATGCATGCCCTTACCCTCTATTCATTTTTTTCTTCTTTTTAAGAATATCTCCAAAGTTTTTCTTTTTGTTTTTGCTACATGGTTCTTGTCTAACTTTCTTAATTAACAAAATTAACAACAATTAGAGTCAAGTGGCAACAACTGCTGAAGGCGAGTTTCAAAAGGAATACGGAATTACAAGAGACAACAGGGGAAGAAATAAATTGGACTTGAATTCGGAAAAAAGGGAAATGTTAAATGTATACAATTTATTTTGATTGCTTGGGTAGCAAAGAACTAACTAATGGTGTATGTTACACTAGATAAATGAAATGTTAAAAATATTGTGGCATAAATTAAGGTGATCTGTTGATCAATCAGCATCACTGTTTGGTTTTAAATTTTATTGATTTTATTTCGATGATATCATTTTAAAAATGTTAAAACAAATTTTACAAGTACTATTAATAAATTATGATATTCATTAGTTGCCAAAAAGCCCATAGCTCATAGACAATGCATAAAATATGCTATAAATTCTGGAAATGCTTATTTTTGGGGTACTGTGAGACACATGTAGTTCTGTATGTGTAAAAATACTTATTTTTTATTGTCTGCTGTATATATTACGTGAATATTATAGGTAGCATATTATTACAGTTAGAGGAAATGTTCTTTTACGTACCCATACCCAACTCGTTATTATACACAAAGTGCCATTAGTAAACTCAGGAAAACAGTGCCAGGATATATTTTTCTTGTGAATCCTTCTAAGATTTTTTTCTAATGGAACATTAAATCATCGATAATTTGGCAAGTAGATGTATGTAATGAATTACCTAATATTTTTTGTTACTATCTACGCCCTACTACAGTAGATACCCATCCAAAACAACTTTTAGCTTAGGTATATTATAATGTGATTTTGATATATTTCCAAAATCTTTTTTACAGTAATGTAAGGATCACATATAAAATATTATACCTTTACCACAACACACACAGTAAAAAATATCATGAATAATAATAATAACTGCTCTTATTAGGTATAGTATCATGGAATCTGAAATGATTCAAATAAAAGCCTTTAAAAATACTGTAGCCAGTGCAATATTTGGTCTTGGTTATTACAGTTGTTATTTATTCTGTGCGTACACTGCTACTATTGACTATACTGGTGTACCATCATCACATTACTTTTTTATATGCTACCTAAAATACAAGTAAAATCATGGAAAAAACTGGTGAATAGAAAGCAAAAGAATAATCTTTTATGTGCAATTTATATTTGTACACACATCGCACAAGGGCATGATGATAATGACGACAACGGTACGAAACGATCTGCACTTCAGTTAAGATGCGCGACGTATATGAAGCGTGGCGTATATCGCCTTCTTCTTCCAGTTAAACTTTCTTGGGAATAAATGGCAATTTAAGGAAGCCATTCTCGACCCCATTAGGAGTCACCTACAAAACGAAAAGATATAAAAAGTGAAATATCACCTGGACATTTTCGGGGCTGCACATACACTTTATATTATATCCTCTCTGACTTGATCTCGGACTACTCAAGTTTATCCATAAAACACAGCTTGCTGTGAGATGATGACACATTTAAGCATAACCAGAAGCAGATCGAACTTACTTTCCCCAAAAAACTTTCTCCGTGTTTACTGCTCACACACGCCATAATATTTTTGGTCCTATTTCTTGTCACATGCATTAAATGAGATTCCATTCCGCCATCCAAACAACCAAACCAAAAATGTATTATTGCTTTATATACAAAATCCTCCTTTTTGCCCTTTGGGAAGGTCTCTCGCATCTTTGCATGGGGCACTACTACAGTAGTAAACGGAACGAGAATAGTTTGGAAAAGTTATGCTGGTCGTTATCCTTTTATGTTGATTCTCTGTCAAACTGGCGTGTATAGTATGGAAATTTTTGATTTCAATCAAAAGTTTAGTGTTTATGATTTAAGATGAGTTTAAGAAGGGCTCAACTCAACACGCCATTTTATCTGTTAAACGAACAGTACAGATAGTGGTGGTCATATGCTGTGTTAGTAGTTTATGCATTTTTTATTATAGGAGTATAGACCCAAGGAGAAAATTAATATCTGCTGTAATGAGATTCCAAACATAATTTTACATCTATTTTATGTCAATGTGATATCGCACGCACTTGTGATCTTGTTTAGCTATAAAATAAACCTTACCCTTTTTCACTTTTCCAAAGAGAGAAAGATATCCATAAGTTGTAAGTCATCTCACATCTTCTATGATCTTCTTCATCGCTGACAAATTGCTCTGATGAAAAGTGATAATGATGCATGAGTATGAATCAATCATGTTTACAACAACAGCATCTGCTGAGGAATAAATTGGGAGGAAAAATGATTTATCGTTTGCGAATAAGAACGTACACAACGTTATGACTTTATTAGAATGTTTAAGCAGTTTAACACCATCGTATAATATAATATGAATACACAATAAGCACTAACGATAAATAAGTACATACATCGATAATAATATATTACATACACATACATAAAACATTTTTATGGTTTTACATTTATATTTTTTCACATACATTTATAACTGTTGACAATAATAAATACATAAGAGTAGAGAATAATAAACATTTAGAGATACAAATAAAACACCTTTTTATTTGACTAGATATAAATGTAAACACGTATTTTATTAACAGTTAGCTTGTATAGAAATTACACATAATATGGACATTATGAAGAACCACGGAAAAATGTTGGTAAGAATAGTGCGAACACATCACATTTTCACGACATCGATTCCTATATTTTTCTAAAAACTGAAAGCACTGTGAAAACAACTAAATCTGTTTCTTTTAACAAAACTAGGTCAAAGTCTTTGTTACAAGAATGCAACACTATAGACTTTTTAGCTATAATATAAGTTTTGAAACATCCATTTCTAACGACTTTCTGGTTTACATACATTTAATCCTAAACATTTTCTATCGATAAGCAAAAAAACCTGTCAATCGATCATACCTTCCCACCATTTACGATCAAGTATCAAAGCAAAGTCCAGTCCATTTTATTGCACATACACAATACACGAGGAAAGTTGTTACATGAGTTAGATTTTAGAGAATTAATATAATTAAATAACATTTTTAAAAGTTACAAATGTTCCAGGTAAATATTTTTTTAGAGCAGCAGTTCATGTGTAGGACATTGAACAAGAATAGCTGTGGGGGACACAGATAGAGATGAGATGACAATGAGAGAAGACAACATCTATACTGTTGAAGACAACAATATATAATATCTAGTAACAATGATATCTAATAATAATGAGGTATAATATCAATAATTTCATCACATTTAAGGTTCACTTAAAACTATAAACATATACGATTTTTTATTTATACGATACACACATTGACTGAAGCACACTGTGCAAAGACTGTGTTTTAACAAACATTGAATGACGACATGAATAAGAACTTTAATGATAATAAATACACGTACAATTAATAATTATAAGGTATTACGTTAAATGGTAACAAGATAGACTGTGTTCAAACATTGCATTTTGACTATTTTTTATTACACATGATTATTGCACTATATAATTTCTGTAAAGAGTTACAGAGACACCACAGAGATTTATTACACGGTTAACATGTAAGTTTAGACATAGACATATATACTTTTAGTAGGTGGACACACGTACACACGACGATAATATATATATACTATATATAGTAGTGAAAGCATGGTTGACAGTTAACATCAGATATATAGTGACCATTGACTTTGATGACCAACTATAACAATCTTTTCTTCTAAACAAAAATAGTTAGCAACGACGAGCGAGATTCTTTTACAAATATCCATCATCAATATTTATATACTAAATTTTATCACAAAAACGTGGAATCGAGATATATATTTTGCCAAACACTTTTCAAATACATCATTCTAGTTTTTATCTATTCAGGAAGGAGGCAGGATAATATATTTATGGGGCATTAAGAGAAACCAAAGTCAGAGTCTACTTTTTCATCGGAAGAGAATAGAATAGGGTGAAAGTGACACACATAGAACAATAGTAGTAAATATTCAGACTTTCTTTTGGAAAAAAGAGTTTTTACGTAGGTGTTTCTACAATAAAGCAACATTGAAATACATTTTAACGATTTAAGATGTTCCACATAGAGCTTATTACACGAACTAAACACTGACAGATATATACTCACTTACAATCTACCAAAAAACCAGGCGCGTTTTAGCAGAAAAAAATGGAGACTAGAGAACCTGACATTAAGAAAACACCCATAAGATATTAGAAAAGGGGAATTATTGCTAGTTTTCACTTTGTGAGTTTTACGTTCACTGTAACATTTTCCAGGACTGCGTTACTACATGTAACAATATTTACCTTAAAACTTGTCTAAAACTACATGTTATATAGGTTAACCAGGGATTTTCATTTGTAGTTTTAAGATACTGACTATCAGAACTTTGAACCTACAACATTTTTATTCTATATTTAACCCAATAAGTTACAACAACACATAATATATCTACTTTAAGTACTTAAGTATTAAGTAAGTATTAAGTTTATATGTAAACGGTAAAATTACTACACAATATGGAATATACATTAACATCTTAATATTTAACGAAAAGTACACACATAATATTACAATTATGAAACGGTTCCATCATCATATTCGTATATTTATAGATATATATAGATAGATAGAAGCACAGAGAATATTGCTCACGGTTATACATTGTTCAGACAGTAGTACAGTAGTATGTATTTAATGTATTTATTTCAGTTTTTAAACAGGTTTTTTGTAGAATTTTTCAGTTTTTTATTAGTTTTTATACCACAGAAAAATAGTACACTCAATTTTTACACACAATAATGTACATACGATTATTACGACGACCACGATAAATATAAGATATATAGACGACAAAGAGGATACACACGATGATGAAATAGAAATTATATATCTTATAAGACAATTACATTATTATTACACAGATTCACCAAAAAAACTTATGTTTAGTGCTAACAGTAAAGTAGTACAATTATAATTACTTGCTGAATACCATATACAATTAATTATAGAAATTACACTAATATCACTAATAAATTACGAATATACATTGCATATATCAGCATAATAATAGGAATACGGGTACTTAACTAAACTAACTCGCTTATAGTTACACAAGTTTTCCTATAAAAACTTCAGGGATAAACGATTTTTCTTCAGAAAATGTTCTTCATATTTTTGCTTCATCGAGTTTTAATGAATTTAAAACAAAAAAATACTTAAACTTTTATTTATTTGCTGTGAGAATCATTTTGGTTACTTTGTAGAAATCATATATTATGAATGTATGTATATAGTAGAAATTTTGATGATTTTTGATTCTGATTCGACGGAGTACGGAGAAAGGTTTGTGAATAAAAGAATATTTATGTATTCGGAATATTTTTTTTGTGACTGTAGTAGTGATGATAGTGATTTATCAATTATTATGATTAATTTTTTTGTTTCTTTGTTGAACAAGTATTGCTTTTTGTCAGAGATGTGTGTGGTTTCATTTTTTGTGACTGAATAATAGTCATATTTTGTTGCTTGGTCTTCCCTATGGACAGGATTCGACCGTTTATAAAATTTAGTATTGTAGGTTCTATCAGTGTCTGGAAATTTCCATTACGTGTAACTAACTTATATCAGAACTGAATAGCTTATGTTTCAACTACACATTATTCGAAAATGTAAGTATAACTTGACTAGTTCTTAAAAACTCCTTAATATATTGTAACATATCCTTATATATATTTACCTATAATCTGAAGTATCCTAATTCTAATGCTAAACCACTTTGACATAATCATCAACGTTGTGGTTAACGCACAAATCCATCTTAATTTTTCTTAAATTTACGAACTCATCTAAACAAAGAACACACATTTTACCACATTCAACACTTACTTAAAGTCACTCTTTAAAATATCAAGACAAATATTTACAATTTCTTCCATACAGCCAGACACACGGTTTTGAACATTTTATAACACAAAATACTAAATATTATCAATCATTAACTTTGTTATCTTATGAATACCGATATTTTAGAGACAAACACTCACAACAATTTACACAAATTCTGACTACGAAACATTGAAGTTAACAACAATACCCAAAACTACTATATTAAACTGTTATTAATATTACATTTACTTTGAAGCAGTTCAGTTCGTTGTATAAATTTTCATTTAGAATTGCTTCCCTTCTTTACATAAAAATGCTAACTAGCAAAAAATGTAAAAACAAGGGTTTCTTTAAACTTCTAAAAGCCATTATGACAAAATACCAATTACAAATCTCTAAAAGATCTCTGATTACATATTGACAGCAGAAAATACAAAATCTGATTACTGAACTGACCGCTTTACTTAAAAAATGAATTCGCTATTCTATAAAAACGATGAGAAAAAGTTTCATCTTCATCTCTTTACCTAATAGGAAGACAATATTCACAAGAACAGCAGCAGTTAGTACATTAATTATTTCTTCTAAAAATACAATCCACGAGTGTGCCTTTATAAATAACAAACATTTATCACGGCTACAACGACCACGACATAAAGCCACGAACGAACAAGCTATTATCCGACGAACAACAATTAAGACGTAAACAGTAAAAAGATTGAGTTTTACAAGTTGCGTTGGCTTTGTTGAAATCCTGCAAGGGTTATGTGAACTCCCTCAAAACATTATTAAATGTAAATGAATACGTAAAAGTTAAATACTAGCTAATGTATCTAATTTAATTTAACAACATACCTTAGTAAACGGGAAACATATTATCTACTTTGGTGAGGTTTTTCTTATTGACTTCACCTGGTTGTTAGTAATTTGATAAACACGTGAATTTAACATGATGAGATTCACTATTACCTGCTCCACTAGCTCCACATAATATTTTGTGGAATGTGGTTTTTTGAACTTTCTAAACATTGTCTAAAGATATAGTGTTTTTATGTACTCGCCGGTTAATTATTGCTGATGAGATTCAATTAATATGACAATTATTTTCATGTAAAAGATGTGATTGATCAGTTCTCTCCTCGTGAAACTTAACCATTCTTGTGTGCCCGTTTCTCATACTTTTTAACTTTTCAAACATTTTTTTTGATGTTTTGGCTCTCTCAAATAATATGGAATGCTATATTATTGTTTAATGTTAATCTATATAGTATATTTTAGTGATCTGAAGAGAACTATTATACTTTAGTATACTTTTAATTAAGAAATTAATTTACCTTTCTTTTCTATATTACAATGTATTGTTTTAAGAAGAAGGAAGCAAAAGTTTACCTCTAATATTTTGTAGGAAATCCAGGTAAAAATGAATTGATAACCCATAGAATGGCGTTTCAAATATTAAGAAAGATTGGAATGCTTCCGAACATTTTAAAGAGCAACAAAAAATATTTAATAAAAGCTATGACGTCACAGCTACTTGGTCTAACACCTTATTAGCATGCAGATTTATATTCTTGTATAGAGATTGAAAGAGAGAAAATAAGCTTTTTTGATTATATTTTTTACAAATTTTTAAAGATAGAGAGATGGGAAAGATTGACAAATGTACATACAATGATTGAGCATAGTGTCAGAGATAGGAATGTCCTATTCGGAGACCGGAGACATACTTTTTTTCATACTCGTAAATAGTTAAAGAATTTTGAGTATATTCTTAATTAGCTAAAAATATCTTATTTTCTAGTACGGTAAAGTTTGAACTATAGTGTTATTTTAAGAAACGCTTATATTATCATAGGAATACATGGAAAAGCTTTTTTAGGGTACGGTAAGATATGTGAGGGTAAGAAATTTGTGTTTTAATTTAAAAATACCACCTGCTACCTAGAAATAACATATTAAAATACACATAACCTATATCACAAACAATGACTAAACACCAAGGTACAAACCTGTACTATCTTATACTTTAATAACCAAGTAAATTAAATATTTTGTAACGATAATGAGATTCATTAGTTATTTTTAGACTAGATAACTTCATTTAAAATATCCACAGATCCATAATAACATCATGCAGAACAAATAGTTCATTAGTTAATGTTTGTACAATAAATAACTTGCAAATAATGAAAGGTCACAGAAACATCTTGATCACAACAAACTACGAACGTGGAACTACCTTAACAGGTATATATTCATATTAACTTTTTTCAAAGATTATTAATCTGACTATATTTAAGTACGTTTATAATAAGAAATTACCAACTGACTAGCTTTATTTTTCTGATCTACGGAACACCAACACCTATTTGTACTATTATATATTAACTATTAACCTAGCGTAAGTAATCATGCCTTTCACATCCCATATTTAACCATCTTACTATGTAATATGAATGATAATTGCGAATTAAAATACCAAATAATTATATGTTTAAAGAGAATATATACCTAATTTTTTGTTATATTACTATATACACAAAGTGACGCCACAATATTTATAAAGTAAATGAGCCCATATACATTTTAGTATGATGACGATGACAATAGCACAATACATTTGTATGTATGTTTATTAAAATGCGAAACTGGTGAAAGTACAGACACACGCGTTTTTTTTTCAAAAAATTTCACAGGACGACACCGAGACATCAAGTAATATTATCTATTCTTTACCGAAACATGTAACGGCATACCGTTATATATGGAATGGACAATCAAGAGAATCCCAAAGCGGACACAAATAAACCCGGCTCGCGATTTTGTACAAATAACAATCTTTCAATCGTTATAATGTTGTTTTTGATATTATTATTTTTCACGGGAAAAATAACATTTGCAGATCGATTTCGGATTGCAGACATGATGAAATACATTTGTAACAAGTGAAGTATCAGAGCAATGAGATGGATCATATCATATATCCTTATATACCGTTTTTCAATTTTACAAATTGGAAAAGACGAGTAAAGTAATGCTCAAAACAAACAATATGCACATTATAATGTTGTATTTTAGATAGTTTGCAGTGATTTCATCATTTTTTATTGTTATTATGCTCATAGAGATTGTACGTTTTCATTTCCCTATGTTTACTTTCTCCTCTAGTAAGGTACACACACAACACATTATCCGAAAATATATATAAAAACAAAAAGCGCCATTTTGTGATGAGAGCAAACACAATGCTTATATTACTACTACTGCTTCTATCACAAACAAACAAAGAATCTTTTGTGACACACAAAAATAAAACTTTGTCCTTGTTCCTATACTACAATATATACTACATGTACTTCTGTTTTTACTGTTTATACTTGTGGATTAATCGGAATTCCTTTCTGGTTTACATCAACAAAAAACTCTTGCGCAGATAAATATACAGAGAGGAAAGTGAGTAGTCGAATAAATGGATTACGAAAGCGGAGCAGCAGAAGAGTAAATACATGACACATTATGTGTGTAGGTATTATTTATACGGGATTTTGAACAAAAACTTTTTTGGATAAAATAGATACACTTGATTGGATAGTTTATTTTTCACTTATGGATATACCTACAAAATAATCTTTACTTTTGATCCTTCCCATCTACACAGATATTATATGGATAAACCCTAGTTCAACTTTATTTTCTATAAGTTGTTATGATAATTTGTAAAAGCAGACACGCTTTATATGCTAAAATGTTAAAAGTTATTATATAAAATTTTACTTTTTTACTGTTTTATTAGTTAGTAGAATAAACACGTATATTTGAATATCCAAAGTATAAATAATTCACTTTTTGAAAAAGGAAAGAGTGATTTATTGCTTGAGAGATCAGCCACAACTTTTTCTGCCTTTCTCCTTCTCATCCTCAACCTCCTTTTCCTCTTTTACCGTTTATTTTACTAAAATTCCCATGTGATTGTGATGATGAGCATGAAAAAACTGGAGGAGTATTTTAAATGTAATGGAAGGAATGTGATGTGCAGAAAATATTTATTTGGTTGATGTAGTCTCTTCAAATATACATGAGAGTTTTTTTACATACAAGTTGGTTTATATGTATACCTTCTTCTTTTTTTGCATAAAAAATAATACGACATGCCTCTCATTTTCTTTCTCTCTGCAAAAACGACACAAACAGTACTTCACGCTTTTCACTCCTCTCTTTCTACTTATAATAGATCCTTGTTGTTGTTCAAAATAAGTGGAAATAGTACATGGTGATGAGTTGGCTGGATGACGTGTGCTTATGTGCTCGTGTAAAGATAGAAAATAAAAAGACAAAAGCATTCCTCTCTTTTACTTTTTTCTATAGAGTATGTACTCTACATTGTGCAATGAGGAGTATTACACATACACACATCTCACAAAAGCACTATTTCATCAACAACTCATCATTTAGTTTTTTTTATCAGAAGGAGGAATAGTGGCATAAACACTCAACAAAAGTTTATCTTCTTGATTTCAAAAACAGTTTACTCATCTTCAAGTTGTAAGTATGTAGAACATATAGTACTTTATAGTTAGTAGTACACTCCTCGTCTCTCTGCCCAAAACAAAAGTACTACTAAATACACATAACGTTTATTATTTTTATTGTTATTATTTATATCACACCACCCCATACTTTTCTCCCATCGCACACTATTTTAAGCCCTTTTGTGGCTGATCTGACTCTTTTGCAACAATACCAACTTTTAGTCAGAATAAATTTCTATCATTTGGCAACGGTGAAACCAGATAACAAAAGGCTTTATTTTTCAAGGAAACTGACTAGACATGATTCATACCCAGTACACGTGTGTGTACACATATGTCAATAGATATGCTCAAACTAAGCGACAAATATCTATAAAATATGTAGGTATGTACAAGAACTTAATATCTAGTTTAAAAAGCAAACAAACAACCAACTTCATCAGCCCAAATAGAATTCATTTAACCAAATAAATCAGTCATTTGAGCTGAGTAGCATATAAACCAAGCAAAAAGGGGGAAAATACATAATAATAAGTAGTTGTAAGAGTTTTGTTGTCTTGATGGTACGGTGAAAGCAGTGAAAGTTCAAGTGTGCTCTGGAGAGCAAGTTATACAACCTGCTTTGCTTAGAAGCGAGAAGTAACAAGACGAAGAATCAGACAGCGAGAAACTCTTTTTTTGCTTGCATTTATTTTCTCTCTTTCTATGTATTTTTCTTGGTGTCTATAAGCTGTCTTATAGTGTCTATCAGCTAGTGCAACAACCATTGTTTTCTTTTACTTTTTTCCCTCATATATCTATACACACAAGCGTAAGTGTGTGCTTTACTGTGTGTAACCAAGCGTATCCCACACGCTTTAAAAAAATTCTTAGAGATGAAATTTATACCCATCCTCCACGACCATATACATGTAGATTTTATAATACGGAAGGATGACTGGCGTGATTTCCATGAAGAAAGCAAGCTGCAAGGATAAACGCACACAGAAATAACACAAAGTTCCCGACATAATAATAATCACCAAGATTTTCTCTCTAAACGAAGCAGTGGCAAATAATCATACAAAACTAGGGAGTTTTTAAACTTAACTTTCTCTTCCTGGTAGAAAGGAAAGAATAATACTTATATGCGTGTATACCTCGCATATATGCATATTTTTTGAAATGTGACCGCAGATTATTTTCCCTGCTTTCTTCCGTAGCTCTTCACTTGCAAAATTCTAACAAAAATAAATATAGGGAATTCGTGCCTATAAGCAAATCGTAATGGGGATATATGGTTTTTGATACTAAACTAAACACTCAGAAAAGAAAACTATACAGTTAATCGAAAGGCGGTCGCTGAGTCGGAGAAAATAAATATCTTTACAGGGACAAATCGTACGGTTCTATTAATCACAGTAAAACGCTGGAGATATACCTACCGAAAACCCTACCCACCTTTACAAAACACACACATAATACACATTTTGCCAGTTAACTTCCTTTTTCGTGGTTTCAACCTCAAGTCTCTCGAATATAGAAACACTCACTCAGAACATATATTTTTATACTGTATCAAGAGAAAGAACAAGAGAAAATGTCGTTTCCTCGTGAATGAGAGAAGCCAAGGTTTTTTTTCATCAAAAGAAAGTTGACTCTGCAATCTGAAAACACACACAAATAGCCGCTTTTAAATATACTTTCTCTTTTTGACTTTCTCCGTTTTTCTCTCTCATCTTCTCAGAGATTTTCTCTTAATATAACTGTTAGACAAAAAAACAAGAAATGATGTGACTAGATTTGGCTGACTACAAATAATAATGTATATGTGTACACACAAGTGACACAAGTATTTAGTCAACGCCGCTACCCCCTACACTGAAAAAATCTTTTCAGTACGCGTTTATGACTATTGTCGTCATTTGAAAAAAGTTTTTTTTCTGTCTAAAGCAAAAAATATATAAACCTAATATCCAACTTTTAAGTTTGTATTATGCAAGTTTTTATATATCATTCATACAATATGACAGATAGGCATTAGCAGTGTTTTTAGTAGAAGCAGGCATAGAGTTGAAGACAGTTTAATCTACGCGAGTAGATATAGTGTGCCCACGTCGTCGTAGGAAGTGTACCATCATTACCACGACTTAACTTGAGTGAATGAGCAGATGAAAGTAAAATTGGTAAGCTGCCAGCATCACTTTCTTTTCTGTCCTTCTGCCACCACCACTACCACAGCACCGTGTGCTGCTGATGTTGCTCAGAAAGCTCAGTTACTAATTCCTCTGTGATGCCACCGTTGCTTTTGCTTTCCCCACACAAGAAGAAAAGCGGGAAAGGACGACGACGACAACGACGGGAACTCAAACCGACATTAGTGTAGCAATCGCAGTAGTAGTAGTGGCATTAGCAGTTGATATAAATATTATAAAAAGAGGAAACAGATAAAAAAGGATATCTATTTCTATATAAAAAAGGTTTAAAATTTTATATAAGCATAGTAGATTGTTGATAGGTATGTATATTTGTTGGAAGAACTTCTAATGCGTATAATATGAAAGAGAAAAGAGAGAAGGACTGTTTGGTTGGCATTACAAAGTTAATTTGCAAAGCTTTGCAAATCTTGTAAATTAGAAAGGGGAAGTTGAGCTTGCTCCTCTTCTTCTTTTATTTTCTGGTTGGTTTTTACTCTTTATAACCCTTTCTCCATTCTTTAAGTGTATGTATGTCTGTATGTCTAGGAAAAAGTACAAAGACTTTTGGAAAATTAGATTTTTTCCTCTTTTCTCTTTTGTAAAATGACATTTTACTTCTCTTTTCTAGTTTCGACTTTGCTTTCTTCATGTGTATGATACTGTGTTGCTCCCTTCTCTATGAGTTATTATTACAAATGTACATTGTATGTAGAGTGGCTTGCACTTTTTCATATGTGTATTTTTTATTTGACCGCACTTATCTTGCTTAGGTAAATAAGCTATCTTTTGTAGTTGTTTTTTAATATTGTTTTTGTGGGTACACAATACACAACCAATATAAATGTAAAGAAATTCTTTATTTTTCTTATGACCTCTGCACTTGTCATAAAAATGCAAATATTAGTAACAATAAGAACAATAATAATAGCAATATAAAGAAGACAATAGAAAAGTAAACAGTGCAACAAACTTGGCCAAAATACCTTGACTTTTCTCCTTGACTTAAAGCTCCTTTGCTTATATTAAAGCATTCTAGCTTTTATTTTTTGAAAGAAAACTATTACAAAACATGCTATCATTGTTATTTATATTGCTTTTGTAAAGATCAGGAAGGAAAGGTCCGATGTGCAAAAAGTTATCAAAAGTGTTTTATTAAACAAATACATCACTTCAACTAAACTACCACACTACATTGTTATATGAAATGAAAAGAGGAGGTGGAGACACACTCACAGGAAAGCATATATAAACACAAAAAACTATTGTAAAAGTGATTCATATAGAAAATGAAAAACTTTTTATTTCTGCTATAATCACATTATTTCCAAATTGGAAACCACGACACGGTTGATATCAACCAGTAAACTAGCAAAATGTTATATTGCTTAATATTCGACTATGAACTTACTACCATATACAAAAGCATGTCAGTATGCTTGGGACTATGCAAATAATGGAAGTTGCATAAAAGAGGAAGAAGATTGCAAGGAAAACAAATTAAAATCGGGTCTAGTACAAATATAAATCATTTCTGCCTTGCCACGATGGGCTCGTTAGAGGAAACAACCCACAAAAACCATTCCTCTATATCGTTGGTTTTTCCTGCTGTTGTGACGGCATTCCATTTTATATCTATACACCAAATGTTTAAATATAAAAATTAAAGTGAGTAAAAGCAAATGACTATTATGTACAGACACACACAAAGTGAAAGCATATATAGGTATACGTGTTTTGAGCAAACATGTCAAACTGAAAAACGTAATTGCAAAGCGGAAAAAGAGATTTGTAATAATGGTAACTTTTAATGCATGAATGAAATCAACCTCAACTACTAATTAGTTTTTAGTTTGCATAAATTTTCAATTCAAGTCCAGTCAGAAACAGAAGTTCGACATTTTCAATGCTCCATGAATACAATTTTCTCATTTGCGATGAATCACAAAACAAAAAAAATGAATGGAAGTTGTAGTGGAAATAAATAGCTTTTAATTTCACTAAGAAATTAATGCAGTTGTATTTTCTAGTTTAGAGATGATAATAAAAATAATAAGCAAGTTTAGCTGTTTTGGTGGTAAAGTAAATTGTGGAAAAATTCCGTACAAGCCATTTTACAAGAATAAGTTTATACTGTCCCTAGTCCTCGGACTTTTGCTAATATTCATTATAAGCAGATAGTCATTAAATGATCTTTAAACTAGTAAATATAAAGCCTCCTCTTTTACCATTATTGTTTCTCGTATAAACCCTACAATTTTCAAACTGATGTAACAAAAAAGTAATATTCAAAAATACCTATAGAATGTTTTATGATTCATGTGCAATGGTCTATACACAAAGCAGTCTCTTATTTTCGTCCACATCTCTCTCTTGCTTTCTCTTTACACTAATATTTCCATAAACATGAATAAAGAATGCACGTCATGAAAATTCTGAAATAAATACCAAGGCAGATGGTGCCTTGTTATTTATTACCTGGCCTGCCTGTGGACGCATCAGTTCCCAGCTGAAATATATAGATAATATAAAACTATAATGCCGCCAAAATATACTTTTCCTTTATATAATTTTCAAATACAAAAACAACATGTTACAAAACAAGATTCCTTTTAAATACAAATTCATACTTTTATACAAACATTTGTGTGTACAAATTTTATACTGTAAAACTGGGCCGTTTTCATGTCTCAACTTCTCTCTACATTCTTACATTCCTTTTTCTTCTCCTTTTCTCCATCCGAGCCCTTTAATGCCGAAAAATCCCACTTTGTAGAGAGAACGTTTTGCAAGATGCACAAAAACGGGTGGATTGTGTAGGAAGCTTATATACGCTTTTATATTTTTCCGGTGATGTGGTTTGCTTAGCTCAGCTATATATATCCTTCCTTACAAGCTATTTAGTACTTTTAACCATTATTCTTACTTCTGTGTACATTATCATGATTAAATGATGTTATGACCATGATACATTCTCAATAGCAGAGAAAAAGTGAAGAAGTGCCAGCTTCAGCGGAAAACAGTAATAATGAAGGGAAAAAGGGATCTTTCTCTTTCAAACAACTGCTGTTACCACATTTAGTAGCAGCAGTGGCATGGCAAGAGCAATTCAATCCTGTGCTGACAGCAGTTTTGAAATATTGTTTACTCAAACAGACAAAACCACCTACGCTCTGCATGCAAATTAAGTCGTGTTGAAAATATATAAAATATGAAACGTGAGTGTAGGAGGAGTTTTGGCTTTATACTAAAAATAATATTTTTCCTGAAAAATATGAATACTATATCAAAAGAGAAAAGACAATGGGCTTTATAATAGACGAGAAGCGTACGTAGTGCAGAGAGGAACAAGTCACCAGTGTGTTCAATTTCTAAAAAGGTATTGTTTCAACATGACAGATAATCAACCAAGAAGACTACATCAACCAACGAAGACAACATCCAACAACACAGACCTTCCATTTCAATTTTAAAGTTAGACGCGAGGCTTAATTATTGTTAGTTTTTATATTTACGGTATTTTTTCTCCTGTAATCTGTTGACCTAAGGTTGAGATGAGATAAGGATGAGAGGCAGTCAGTCGTATCTATTTTTGTTTCTTTTTGTTTTTTATGCAAATTTCATTATCTCAAAAAAGTGAAATGGTTATCACTACGGTATAGATATAGCCCGTTTGAAAAATGCCCGTCTGTTTTGATGTTAATGGGAAAGTTATGTATATTATATTTCTGCCTTTCGCACAAAGAAACGATGAAAGTTTCTTTCAGAATGACTTTGTATTTTTTTATCATCAAAAGTTATGTTTCTTCGTCTTCTTTTCTTTGGTTACTTTTTTAATTGAAAGAACGTGAGGAAATGGTTGATGAGGCGGAACTAGAGTCTGATGAGTTTGAGTGCTGTGAATTGAGTTCCACAACACCTGATGATGATGTTGTGGAGGAAGATGAAGACGCGTCTTTGAAGCACGCCGAGTCGTAATGTTTATTCAGATATGATTTCAATGCAAATGACTTGTTACATCGTTTACAAGTGTAATTTTTCGAGCCGGAATGAGTCTGCATATGTGCTCGGAGATTTGAACGATCTGCAAATGCCTTGCCACAATGCGCACAGCCGTAAGGTTTCTCTCCAGTGTGAGATCTCATATGTCCTTGTAACAACCACGGTCTCGAAAACCCTTTACCGCAAACTTCGCATTTATGAGTGAGATTATGAGTAAGTAAATGCATTGAAAGTGCTGGCATGCTCACATACGCTTTCCCGCAAGTTGGACATCTTTTCGCATTCTGCGAGTCTAAACTGCGGTGAGTTTGTTTATGCCTGGACAAATTAGACGAGGTCGCATAGTGTTTACCGCATTCCGAGCAAACGTATCTCTGCTTTGGGGGCTCGTGCTCATCGTCCATCCCATCCAATTCGTAGGTAGCATCATCATCATCTTCTTCTCCTTCCTCCTCCTCTTCATCTTCTTCATTATCATCATCGTTCTCATCGTCAATCTCCAGTCGTCTTCTTACGTCAGCAGCAGAAGAATTACTGGACTTTTTATTTCGCCCTCTTTTCATGTCATGCTCGTCTCTTAAAGGATCGTAATCCTCGCTATCATCTATTCCCTCAACTTCAATCATCATCTCATCCTCCAATTCCTCTTCATTTTCTTCCTCTCCCTCATCATCATCATTATTCCCATCCTCATACCCAAAAGATATTTTTCTTGGCCTTATTCTCCTCTTGCTATTTCGAGAAATAATGGGTATGGGCGTGATATCACTGGCACGGCTACTGCTATCGCTGCTGCTGCTGCTACTACTGGGATTTTGACGACGGAGTCTTCCTCCTTGATTACTATTACGAGCAGAGAAACGACGACGATCTGAAGCCGCAGTTGGGATGCTACGTGACCCTGTCATCACGGAAACTCCTCCACCGTTCTTTCTGGAAGAACGACCAATATTAGCGGTGGAGCCGACTGTGGTCTTGATGGCGGTGGTCGTTGAAGTGTTATGCTGAGAAGAAGAATCGTGACTTGCTCTCCTGCTTTCTCCTCCTGTTGTTGTTGACGTGCTAAAATGATGATGAGAGGTGGGATTCTTTCTGTAGTCAGGCCCAGATACACGTTTCCCTTGAGGTCCGGTAGTGGAAGCCGTGCCATTCCTCTGTTGCCGTTGATGATGATTATGGTGTCGGTTCGAACCAGGCTTGTTGCCAGAAACACTATTCCGTTTTGAACCAGCAGTAGAAGACGAGGTAGTAGCAGCAACACCACGAATGCTACTGCCACCACCGCTAATGTTACCAGAAACATTTCCAGATACAGCTGCAGCATTACATCTTCTCTTTGATCTCCCATCGGACGCTAGCAAAGCATCATAGGTGTAACATATCCGGATTTTCTGATTACTACTGTCACTACTACCAACACTTTTTGGAAGCACTTCACATCTGGAATTACCAATTATTTTGGTAGTGGTGGGGCTGGCGATAGTGGTAGGATTGTTGTTGTTAGAATTCCTTGTTGGATTACTGCTGCTGCTTGATGATGCGGATGCTGCTGCTACTATTGCTGACGTTGTAGAAGAGGGAGCAGAATTGTGCTGGAGATGATGATGGTGGTGATGATGATGATAGTGGTGGTTCGAACGGATGCTATCACTGTGATTATTACCGACGCCAACGCCACCAACACCAACAGACGAGGAACCGTTATTGAGGTTACTGCTGCTGCTTGTACTGCTACTACCGCTCCCGTCATTGCTGTTGTTATAGTCAGTCACGACGACGAGCTCATTCTTAACCTCCAGTACTTCCTCACCTGTGTAAAAAATAAAAAAAAATATATTTAAGTATATGATGTAAAACATTAATCCTAACATCCTTGTTCAACATCCTACTCACACTTTCTCGATTTCTTTTTAAAACTTTCTCTAGCTTTTACTGATTTTTCTTATTCATAAAGCTAAATAACATATAGATATACAAACCCTTTTCCCTGCTTTCATTGCCGCGTGCGCTCGCTGACATTTTAGAAAAGGGTTTCATAACACTCCCGACAGCATCATCATACCACCTCCACTTGATATTGTACATTCATGCATTATTATGCTTGTCGTCGTTACACTTATTTGTTCAGTCAAGTGAAGCGCAAGAATGCATAAAAATGCAAACCTTTCCCTCTCGCTTCTTCCTACCTTTTTTTACTCCACTTTCTCTACTCCAGACTCCACGTTCGATGTAGATAGTATTTTTAGGTAGCATTATTATTAATGTAACGACTCCAAAAAACGTAGTTATGTACCTGGCAAAGCGTAGATCACTTCTATTTTTTCATTTTAGTTAGTTACCGAATCCAAAAGTATAGATTTTATTGCAGCTGCACGGACGGGAGTCGAGCGTGTGCTAGAAACAGTGGCACTATCAATAATTTATAGAAGCTTTGCTGCCGTTTGCCTGTCTACTTATATTTATGTTACGTAAGCCCTTTTGATATTTTTTTCTCTTCATCTATCAGAGAAATACACTCTGTGCTTGTTCTGGTGATGCTGATCATCCCGAAAAAGGGTGAAACAAACAAAGGTGAGGGAAAGTGAGAAAAATTTGCTACCAATAAAATGCTACCAGTGCTCATTCCTGCAAGCGTCTGGACAAGTACTTTATTTGCGAATTCCACTTTTCTTTTTACAACGAAAAAAAATTTATTTGTAGAGATGTTCACCGTTCATCTTCCAATCTTATTATCAACGTACATAATATATATATTTTTACTATTTACTTAGACATCTCAAGTGATTATTGCTTTTTTCTTGGCAAAAACGGAGAGTTTAGTTTATGATTGCACAAAATCCTTTTTGACATGCAGGTATGCTTCTGAATTTTATTTTATTTATACTTTTTTATTTATTTACTTATATTCTTGCAAAAATTACATAGAAAAACGCAAAAAATAGAACATTTTTAGTTTGCCTTTTCTAAGAATTGTTACACATCTAAAACAACTAGAAGATGGTGTAACGCTTACATTCGATGGCATTCTATTATTTAGTAGTCCCGGCCAAAAGACGTGTTAGTTCCTACAAAATAAGATGTTTTTTGCAACAGAACCAATGAATATATGTGCATTTCTTTAAACAATTTAACCCCACCTGCTGGTCACAAGATCCTAACTGTTTTTTTTTCTTTTAATACAAAATAAAAGAAGATAGGGCTCATTTGTGACTTGGGATTGTTGGGAGTTGAATAGGGACTGCTG
>JAQFYG010001116.1:0-21148 GCA_034694325.1 Entomobrya corticalis
GAATTCAATGACAATGGTCTCGTGACCCCGTGACCTCAATTGACCTCTAGAGGTCAAATGTCTGAAACTTAGGATTTAGGGGTTTTTGATCACGGGGAATTTAATGACAATGATCGTATGACCCCGTGACCTCACTTGATCTTAGAAGTCAAAGATCTTTGTTTACAACAGTAGATTACTTTGATATTAACAAAGAACAAATAGTCGGTACTTTTTGACAACCTTACAAGGTATTTTTTAAGTATAGGCTTCAGACAAACAAAGTGAAAAGTTTGCGTTGCGGTGTACATTATAGGAAGGTACAAGGCTGATATTTTTATGCATCATAAATAGGTACTCTTTTATCTATAAACACATAGCTCATATCTCTACATTTTATGAGTTGGTGAGCACCACACCGGGCGAGTGAGCTCCGCCACACCAAGAAAAGAAGCACTTCATTCAACGAAGAATGGGAGATAAGGAACGCTTTTGTTCTGAAGAGAGTCCAGAGGCGCCGATAAACAATACAGATTAATTATGAACCACCAAATGTATAATTTCCTATGGGAAAATGGGAGTTACACTGATTCTATTTAGTCTGATAAAAGATGCACATAAAAAATGTAACTCAGTGTGGTATTTATATGGGAATCAAAGTGTTTTTTGTCTTGATTTTGATATTGATATAACAGACATCATGCTTAATTCTATACTTGTAATCTCAGGTAAGGTATGTGAAGCGCCCTCGCTGTTAGACTTGGAATGGCTATTAAGATACCATGCCGCAAAGTAAGCATTATACATAATTTTACGATTGTTACGGATGGAATGTGCCAAATTTATTCAATGACTTTTAAAAATAAGCAGTAGCAGTTTTACACAAATAATGAATGCATTCACTGAAACATGTTATGAGTTTTAAATGATCATTTAATATTTACAAAATATTTTTTTTTCAAATTTCAACTAATAAAAGTGTCTGAAAAGAACCATATTACATACTTATGCACATTTTCTTTTAGATTTCTTAGATTGTAAACTACACATTTTGTGAGACAAGGATTGAAGTTAAGTACATATTTCCATATTTGTAAAAATACATTTTCACAGGTTTACACCGAAATCTCTTCTTTTGGTAGAGAGTAAGCTTTCTCCAAAAAATAATGTGCACTGTCATAGACAAGTGTAGATATGCTAGATTTCCTCTCCTTTTTTCTTTCTCTGTCGTGCTGCCACAACCCGTTCCTTCTTTAACTCTTTTCGTAGAAATGCCTCCTTTTAACTTGCATGCTCGTGACACTATCAAAATATATCCTTCACTTCTCCGAAAATCCGTCACATTTCACTCTTTCCACTTGTTTCCTCTTACCCATCCGCCCAAAGAGATGCATGTATAAATGATTGGCGTATGCTAATCCTTGTTTGCACAGGGAAAATTGAAATCGTGACGGTGAATATAAAAACCCGTCTACTGTCATCCCATAATAATCCAAGCATTAGTACTCATCGTCATTACAAGAATATTTTGTTGACATAAGCATGCTTATAAGTTATAATATAACAAGTCTGTGAAACAATCTCAAGAAATGAGATTTTAAACTTTTCTAGTGTTGGGGGAATATGAAACGAAATGACTATTTTGGGTGAATAGTGTAGTAGAATATAATTATCTAAATTATCACAGAGGTATCTAAATTACTTTGCCATTTAATGATTATAAATTGTCACCCTCACTTTATTCAGTCACAGTTTGATTTGAATGCGTTGTTTAACCACCATCTTAAGTGTGCATACGTGAATTGTATTTTGAAAACTCTATTTGCAAACTTCTTAATGATCAAACCATAGGACCAACCATGAAGGTTCTTTTACATCCTATTTCCCACTTTTTGTAGATAAGCTTCATATTTTCATTTCCACCCTTCCAAGTCTCATCCATGCATACAAAATTTGGCTGATGTCTCGGTTTCAGAAGTTGACACATAGAAAGAAGACGAAGCCAAATAATCTTGCATGGTAATAATGAGTTGACTCTCTTTCTCTCTGCTTTTAGTTGCCTCCTCTTTTCTTTTCCTTCTAAAATTCTTTTAAAAATTACTACGCTATAGACCGTAACAGACAAACATGGTATGGAATGCAAGGCACGACTAATGAGATGAAACTCAGGCGGAGTCAGAAAGGATAATATAGAGATGGTGGAAATCTGGAAGTGGCTAAGAAGAAGCAGACCAGGAGCTGTTATTTGTGTAAAATAAAAGAAGAACTAGAACCGTCTATCAGACCTATGAAACCGGAAACCGGGATGTGACAGCACAAGGAGCCTGCATGGCTGCCAAGCAGTCAAAAAGGAGGAAATATGAGATGGGTGGAAAGAGGGTGTATAAAGTAAGCCAGTACACGACAGTAAGTAACAGCGTTTGCAAAGTTTTCGGATGCCGTGGTACATCCAAGACGAAGTTTTGAAATTTTGTGCTTAGTTGTACGATATCTCATGATTTTATAAAAACAAAAGATGAAAATATTTATTGAAATGCCTGCATCACCGTATTTGTAAATATATTATTCAAAGCTTTAACCTATGAAATATGGCAAAAAATGAAGGAAAAATAAAAGCTCTGATCAAAATTTACAATTTTGTTGGTGTGTTCAACCGCACAGAAAAGATTGCTAGAAAAGAAAAGGGCGTGGTATAAAGAAAATTTTAGAAAAGCAAACTATGCACGATGTCCACTCTTTTCTTTCGAGCTAATAAAGGAAGTAACACGATGACAGATCCCTTGAGATCCGTTAATGAAAATACGATAGATTACATTTAGAATTCACAAGCTCAGCTCTTGAAATGAGCTTCAATATTACTTCACTGCTTCTTACCAAAAGAACCCTCTGTAGATACGATGGAAAAAGAAAACTAACTGGCTATGGCAAGGGAGGAAGAAATTGTAACTCGTACGACATGGCAGTTTATTCCATCCCCATCGCCATAACGTGAGAGACTCCTCTGATGGTAATTATCATTGTAGAGCATCCTTTTCAGAATTACAAGCAATGTTATGTTTCGCTGACTTGTCACTTTGGCATTTCGGATTGAAGTGTAGATTGAAGGCATCATGATTATCGGTTTTTACCCATATGATGAAATGAATAGCACAGCATAAATTCACATATTATGTCAGCAAACATGTGACATTACGTTAAAAAACTTCTAGTGCGAGCGTAAAAGGGACATGGCAGGAGCAGCAGATGAAATGGAAATGGGAGAAAGAAACGAATCATGATATGGCAGTGTGTTTGCCTGAGAAGATGGAAATGGAATACTAATCGAAAAAACGAGAAATAGAAGATTGACACATAGTGTATGGCTCCACTGTGAACTATTCGAGCTGTTGCTTCACCCACACTTCAGACTTCCCTCACAGTTCCCAGAACCAAAACCATTAACTTCAGACCAGAGAGAGGCAAGTGAAGTGAAGCACCATTACCGACAATCTTTGGTTTGGTCTCCGCACTTTTCCGTATATAAGTACTACTACTATAAGGCTGAAATTTTGAAAACAAACAATATTATGCAACATATACATTTACACATACACATAGAAGCTACAGTATAACGGTGTATAAACCTGAATGTTAAGTAATAATATTAACAATATGATTTCTGAAATATATATTTTTCTTTATATTATATACAGATGCTTGCTACTACTGAATGAAGAAAAACAACGGAAGTTTCTAAAAATCAGAGAATTCATGTTTTTACATGTGACATGCTTCTGCTGCTCTGTTTGCTATACGCATCGTCGTAGTAGCTGGAATACCTTGACTGCTTGTCACACAAAAAAGTTCCCCTTGTTTTTTTTTCACTTTCTGTTGACAGCTTTTGGAAGAGAAGCAAGCGAATGAACAAATACGGCTGGAATCAGTTGGTACCAGTCTGCACGAGGTAAGTAGGAGGAATTTTTAGGAATTGGAAGCATATGAAACGGGAGAAAAAACTTACTAGTCATGAAGCACCTTTTCAGTTCCATGACCGAGAAAGATACGTATGTCTGTATACTAAAGGATGAAAAATGTATTTGGGCCTTGTTTATATGCAATGTTTTGTGTATACCTTTGTTTTGTTCTTGAAAAGAATGCACATATATTCCCACATTCAACATTCGAATGGAATACGCTTAACAGATAAAGCTTAACTACTGCTAATACAAGTATTTTTACCCTGCCGAGCGTCACTGCTGCTTATGCTGTTTGTGTGTTCTTGAAAACAAGGATAAAAAAGGAATCAGCTAGTTTGTTACGTAAAGACAAGACAGGGGAAAGGAAGAAATGTGAGGAGGAAATTGAGGGAGAAGTGAGAGAGTTGAGTAGTATTAGCACAAAGTTCTTTGATGCTGGTGGTGAGCTAACTAAAGCCGTGGAAGAATGAAGAGCAAGAAGACAAGTGAAACAAGAGATGCGTCGACTACCACCACACACCACCATCCCATTCCTAAACTTATCACATTAATCTTCCCTTCGTTTCGCCACATCTTGACGGGCTCCTCTCTCTTTTTGCTTGTTTCCAATGAACCGTTTGTGTATGTCGTAAATGTAGTAAGCAGTCGCTTGTACGTGGTCGTGAAGTAAAATGCAACAAACAAAGTAATACGAATGCAAATAAAATCTAATCTAAAGTACCTCTTCGTACAAAACTATTCACACTACTATCAGGTAAGAATAAGCAATTTATTTTCTCCTGTAAATTTGGGTTTGCTAAGTAAATTCATCCGAAAACGTTTTTTAGATTTGTCAGACTAGCCGCTGCGTTAATAGTTTGCACTTTATTTTTTAGAATCATAGAAGTTTATCATCAAAGCTGAAACGTCCAAATCGCCAATCGTGGTTATTTTATGAACTCCGTTTGGATGTGTATTTAGGAACGTATAATGATACGACGCATTCACACATATCAACACACATGTGGGGTAAGCAGCAGGGAAAATCTATCAACAAAAATCTCATGATCTATCTCAGCGATCAAAATATTCTATCGATCATCTCTTACACAAACAAACCACTGCTGTACACAACAACAAGGGAGACATCACATATATACCATGACCATCATACTACCAAAGGAAAACCTTAGCTGACAACTGACTATGTGCTCAAGTTAAACTGTTAAAATTATGCACTATAAAAACTTATACCGTCATTTCGTATAAGTTTTTTTGACACCGGAGGAAAGAGAGAAGTAGTTAGAAAAGACAGATATGAAACATTGTATCAAGCCCAAGAATCAGACAGCTTTGTATTTTCTGCATTGAAAAGAGTAGACATGCATACAAAAGCTTGAACAGGAACAACAACAAGAACAGGAACAACAACGGCAGAAGCAGCGGCAGAATATTATATGGTAAAAGTAGTTTTCAATTCCTCCTTTCTACTCACGCCGTGAATAAGCAATATGATGTGAGTTTTGTTATTCAGAAACCAAATATCATATAGGTATGTTCAAAGATATGGTATATAAGGACACATGATGATATTGAAAAACGTCATATATGATGTATATACCATTATGCATGATTATTTTGAGAAAGCAAAGGAATTATGCACACGGGTCACAGTGGGGGGCTCACAATAGGTCTCTGCCTCTAGGGTTCACAAAGGGTGCTTATTTGTGTCAGTGGATTATTCGATAGTCTGATTAATGGATTTCTTTCTGCCACCAACTTTTTTCCGTGTCCAACAACAAGCAAGTGCTGTTGATGTGTTGTTGATACTAAAAACCTAAACTGGGCTTCGAATGCAGTTTGGTTTATTAAAAAGCGGATAGGTGAGGTCTGCCTACTCAAACTTGCAATAAGTGTATAATATATGCACAAAAGTTATAAATTCTAGGGAATCAATTTTTAATAATATTTAATTAAATATTTAACATTTCTTGTTTGGATTTTTACAGCTATAGACTATAACTTTTTTTAAAATCTTTGTCTGAATATATATAGCTATTTCTTAAAATATCCTTGCTTACTTTACCAAACATTTTGATTCGCACACATATTTACAAAGAAAAGTTTAAAATGTTTTTCAATTTGAATTTTTTATCCCGTGACAAGGGCAAAAGAGACCTTCAAATTCCAATCGAAAAATTTCAATTCCTTCTTATCTGTCAACTGATTTCAAAGCTCGTCTGCTCTGACTGCCTGCCTGCTGAGTATTCATTCACAAACTTAAATGGGATTTTTAAAGATTTCATTTTCCCTTTTTCACTGCAACCCATCCATCCGTCCATTGCGTCATCCTCGTCATCATCAATGCTTTTTTGACTATTTTTTGAGCAATGTAATATTTCTGTTGTAGTAGGTTAGGTATGCGTATGCTCAATAATAATCTTATTAAAAATATTATAGTAAAGGGCTGAAAATGTTTCCTCGAGTTAAAACTCACTGCTGCTCTGCAACTGCAAGCTTGAGCTGTTTTGAGCCCTTTCCCTTCGATTTTAAGCCGTGAGATTTACAACAAGGGATTTCCAAAAGGGATTCCTTCTTTTGGTTCTCTCCTTCGTCGTCCATCCGACTGTCAGACATCATCAGCCTTCTTATTCAAGCATAAAGAAATGAGTATTGTGATGTGCTCTACTCCTCTACGGCTGTTTCCGATGATAATGATTATAATATGACGAACCAAACCAAATGATACCCAAAAAATTCTTTTTTAACGAAGTAATGTAATGCATGTAAAGTATTAATGGCGACGGCAGCGAGCATCTTGGATGATGTGGTTTGACGTTTGGATATTATTTGTATGAGAGAGAGGAGGAGAACGCACGGATGGAACTCTTGCACTGATTATTTTCATAAAATGTAATACTGGAAAAAAGATGGAAAACTAGAGGAAGGAGGGTGTGCCAATCATGTTTTTGAAAACACTGCATGAAGCCATCCCAAGTTTTTTTTGTGACAGCGGTGCACGGTGCACACATGTACATATTCTCAAAATCTACGTCTTGTGTGGAACTACTAAAAGGCTAAAATATGGTTTCATAGAAAAACAGCAATAACAAAGATTGCAACCAATCGGAAGAAAATCTGTAGTATATCTTATAGCATTGTAAATATAATTTGAAAACGTTTGAATTTAAAGTTACATTATTTTATTATTTGTTTAATGTCTGTGTGACGTTCATAAGGAGGATATAGATAGATTTTAATATCAAATATAAACGCTCTTAATGTGTAGGTACATTTTTAAATTGTTAATTTGTAGAAGAGCTATGAAGAAGAAATGTTTAATCTTTTATGTTTTCAAAAGCGAATGATGTAAAGTCATTTCAGTCATTGATATTGTTTGCTCATAACTTCACTATATGTCTACCATTCATTTCAACATAGCATAAAATACATTACTTTATTAAACTAGTGTATGAAAATTGAAATGATATAAATGTAATTGTAATAAATGTAGTTTATCTATGCACCATTTGCGAAAGCTTCGGATTCCGGTTTCTATTTCCCCAAGCCAAACAAAATATCATGCATCATGCCCATCACCAACCCAGAGCAATTTTGCTTATTAGCTGTCCATCAGGTATTCCAGAGAAAATGAATTCTCAGTGGAAATCATGAATATGCACTGTCAGAAAATTCAAATCAATTCAAACATCCATTTATCACCTACTCACTTTTCTGCCAGAGAGATGCCCGCCTTTTTGCTCGATATTATTTCCAAGAGATGGAAAGAACATTATATTGATATCTACGTACCGACTGTAAAAATGTAAAACTTCCCTGTTTGCAAAAAGCTAACAAAATCTGTGCAAATCAGTATTGCTGATTAAAGGAAAAATTGATAGATCATAAAATACACATAGTATATTTCATACTCACACAACAATAACTCGGGTAATTATCAATTCCTTTGAAGAACATGACTACTTGTATCACAAAATAGTAAAAGAAACCTAAACCACAATACCTCTACCATTGGCTGACACACCTATTATTGGCAAAGACAAAAATAAGTCTGTTCTCGCATTTTTGGCCTTATGCAGAATCGTATTCCAAAATAGAATGCTGTTGTTTTAATAAAATCGGTTCATATCATCATATAGTTGTAGACATTATGCATGTCTTCCCTTCACAGTATGGTTGATATGCTGGAATTGAATTTATTTATTTGGTCTTCCAAGGCTCTGTACCACTACTTCCTTTTTACAACGGACACAAATAATCAAATACAGAGATAGAATCCGTTTTTTTTCTGCGATTGGAATGCTCATACATATTTTTTCTACTGCATTCATCGGCTGTCTGTCTATCTATTTTTCTCTCATGTTTTCATGTATAGTTCATTGAAGCAGAGAAATTTCTTGTCAAACTCGAATGGGACGGATTTTTCTTCATAAAAAACATTTTCATCTAGTTTAGTCGAGACGATTTTTACTTGAAACTGTTAGAGTAGTAGGAACTCTCACCGCTGTACACGACAATCTCCAGTCTTGCTTCACTTCAGTTGTCCGTCTATCCGATTTGATCTGCTATTTCCATTCTGTTATTGCCGCCACCGTTATTTTTCGACGAGCTCTTCTTTTTAAGCGTTTTTTTTGGTGTTCGTTTCTACATTATTGGATTGCATCATGCGTTCGTCTATTGATAGCTCTTGCTATTACTACCACTGTATGTATATACAATGTACAGATTATAGACATTCGCATTTCGTTTTTTGGTACGCTATCAACTTTACTGGCCCAAGCTTTCACTTCACTTGAGTTGGTTCTTCCGTTGACGGACATAATATAGACAGCAAATAGAGAGTTTTCTGTCCGAAAAAGAATAATCTATCATCGTCTATCCACTCAGAGTCCATCCACTTGTACTTCACTCAGTTGATCTACTCTCCAATGCGCTTTTACACAATAACAGCTTTTCTCTCTTTTTTTCTGGAAATTCGTCCTCCAACGCGTGTAATGTTATATATTTCCTGCCTACAATAAGCGCAAAGTAACAAACAACTAACAACATCCAATCCAAAAATCTCTTTTTGTCCTTTTTCATCTCTCTTCTTCTTCTCTTTTAACAACATAAAAAAGAGCACGTAAAGAGAGAAACTGCTTGTCAGTTTCTAATACATATTTACAGATACCCACACTTCAGCAGCCCTTCGCTTAAGTTTATGCATGAAGTGATCTCATACCCGACCAGACCCAAGGCCCAGGCATTTGGCCGCCTGTCCATCCATCCAAGCGCCTGTCATCCTCACATTTTAACTCAACTTTTCTACCTCTACCATATTATTATTGGTTGCTTTTGTGCTCTGGCTGCCATTGTTGACTGACGAGGAAGAGTGTGTAACAGAGCTGAAGCCAGATCTCACTTCTTTAGTATTCCACCATTTCAAAATTTGAAAGCAATATGGGTCCATTGCGTCAATCAACCTAAAAAATGTACCAGACCGAAAATAACAAGTACTACTTTGTATAGGTACTTACATAATAAATGTATCGCATTGTTATATCATTTTATATAGTCGTATAGTCTTACTAAATGCATATTTCAGTAGAACTCTAGTTTCGTTAAAAATTGTTGAATGCTGAACCAACTATGAAGGAAATCGAATATGTTAATCCCCTTTTTAAAATGTTGATAAGAAGAGAAAAGAATGTGTATTTTTCTGTAAATGCGTTATCTCTTAAAGTAGATTCTTGCATGATGCAAAACATGCTGGTATCAACAAATTTTTTACTTAGATTGCTATAAGAATTTTCTTTACCTAATCTACATATTTAAATTCGACCTTCCTTTTCACCCTCTCCAGTTTTAGTTTTCTTCTTCCAAACAGTGATGTTTTCTATTGCGTAGTTTTGTTAACATTTAATTTTATATAGCGATAGAGTGATAAGTGGTGGCAGTTTTATAGCGGTTTAGAGGAAAACGGAAGACAAGGAGCAGAGAGCAAAACATGTTACTTTACTTAATACATACCTACCTATAACTTCCTATACTGGATTTTTTCTCTCCAAAAATGTATTAAATATAAATTTTTATAACTGAAATGTAGATGAAGAGTTCTTCTGTGAAGTGCCTTTGTGCCAAACCCTGATGCCTTATTTCTTTATAAATTTTCGCCATGTACAAACGGTAGTTTGAATGAATAAAGAAGAAAAAGTGAAGGAAAGAGGGAAGGCACACGACTTATAATATTCGTCGATCATGATGATGCCAAAAGAAGTAACAACTTGAGCAGAATAATTCAGCCATCAACGGGACAAGAAACGATTAATCTTTGTCCATTTCTCACACTTTATGAGAAAATTTTCCCCTCTTTATGAAACACAGCAACTGGCGTCCATTTAGATGGCTTGTGTACACACACGTCTCTACTCCAACAGCGTATTATAATGTGTATGTTAAGAGAGGAGAAGAGGAACAAGTACTACACACAACACATACTACTTTTGCTACTGCCACCGCCACCGTTGTTGCATTGTTGTTGAAGTTAAAGTTGAAGTAATAGCTGTATAGAGAAAATTGTTACGCGGAAACGAGTGAAGAAAGAAAAGAAAGAAGAAAGCAGCTGTTGGATAAGTAAAGTTTGTATATTACTTATAGATGTACGCTCCCTGGTCCGTTTTCCTCTTCTAGTTCATGTAGCAGAAGAGCAGAATAAAAGCAAACTCAAGTCCAAGTATTTTTTTTCTGTCCCTCCATTTCTTTCATGTCTCTTATAAACTAGTTATGCCTGGAATACTACTATTTCTACTTCCACTGGAGTTTTGTAACATACTTTTTGATACATACCTAATACTCTCATACACAAGTCCATTTTCTAGAACAACAATTTCACACAACTTGGAATTATTACTTATTTGAGTGAAAATGTAGCAACAATTTTTTTCTTTTCCTTTCCATGTCTTGCCGTTTCCTTGCTCAAAAGTAGAATCCAATGTTCATCTATCAGCACGTTTTTATTCTGCAACTTTTCTCCGGAACTGAACTTTAATTAGAATATAAAAGAATATGTGAAATTCAGTAAAGTTTACATTGAACTTATAAGAAAAAGCATAATATTTTATACTATTAGTTTGCAGTTGAGGTTTACTATGATGCCATACATGCTCAAGCAATAGTTTTCTCTAAATATGACTTGTTACAATATTTACATCAGTTTTTACATAAAGACACGTATTCTCTGAACTGGTCTTACTTCGGTGAAATTCTATCAAAAATCTAATGAGAAAACATGTCAGATAGTGAAATATCTGCACTATACTAGTTATCAGTTCAATATATTTATCATAAAAATTTCCAAGAAAAACATTCAGTCTACAGCTGCTGATGAGATGAATGACGGTAATTAGGCTAATAAAAACGTGGTAACAAGTAGTAATACCGAGGGAAATACTGAAATACTCTACGGATGAGTATTAGCACGGTATTCATTCATAGATAGTTCCAGGAACGCGATAATGACATAACATGAGTCGGTTAAAGTCGTTTTTTATTATCAACTACCATATATTAAGTAGCTATATGGTGTTGGAACTTATTACTATAGTCTAACAACCATAAAGAGTGTGATCAAAAATTGAGATCACGAATTTATTACAGTTCAAACTCCTTTGTACTGTTATGCATAAAAATTTCTTCATCAGGAGTTCACTTGGCTTTTTATTAGGTTTTTTCCCTGATTGAAATCCACTTTTTCCACAAGCCTTTGTTGCTACTTTATAGCCTGGCAAGTTGGCACTGATACATTTCATTAAATTTTATAACCTACATGGAAAACATGGATATATTCATTCAAACAACATAAAGGTTTGCTAATAAGCAAGTAAAAGGCAATCTATTTTTTACGAGAATTTGATGGGAATATTATAGAGAAAATATAACATGATGTTATATAATGAGTCTTCAGGATAAAATGTATGAAGTTTTCTTTGCTTTTTTATCTCTCTCTGTTTGCCCCTTTGGCGTTTCACTCTCCAAGATCGTGTGGACGTAAATCTCATAACATCGATAACAGTAATAATAATCAACGTCAATTCTCAAAGCACACTCGTATCGATGGATAGGTTACGGTTTCACTTTTCATCTACATAGAAAAAAATGTATGACCGCGTAGTCGGCGCGCGTACACGTACGTAAATCTGTCTGTGTATCAATCTATTAATAACGACAAAGTGTGTGAGAGTGAGTCAAAAAGGTCATAAATTATCTCAATTCGTCTTCAAAAATGCAAGTTAGACATACGCATATCCATCCGTATCATTATACTGGGTAACAGCTCCTTTTTACGCACTTACTACTCCACTGGTCTGTCTCTATTATTTGAGCTGTTCACTTTTTTGAATAGGTTCTCGGCTTGGCTATGTGTGAGTCAAGTCAACTTATGAAAGGCGAAAATATATTGCACATCAGTCATCATCATGATGGTTATTCAGTACAGAAAAAAACAGGAAAAAATATTCCCGTTGCTCCTGCTACATATTTTTGTGTGGTGTACTACGCAGACATCACATTTTACTCGTGCTTTTTCAGCCTTGATATATCAACATCACATTGAATATCTTACGTCTTTTCAGTTTTTTTCAGTCAACAATGTTCCATTTTACTATACTAACAACTCACACGAAAGGATACGTATATGTATGTTGAATGTTCTATTGATATCCTTTATTTTTTCCTGTGTCCGTTTGTCCAATCATTGTGTGCATGTGTGAATACTGAGAAATAATATATTAATAGTTTGAAGTGAGCACAAAAGCGGATAAACAGAGTTAAGCAGCAGGAGAGGAACAACATCTTTACCTCTTGAATGTGTATCAAAAATCATTAATCTTTCAGAAAAGTAGCCAAAAAATGTACAGCAGCAGTAGCAAGCAAACTAAGCACAAGACGATTTTTTTTCAGGAAGGAACCAACTGAGAAGAAAGGAATGATACTACTGTGTCCATGTTCTGAGGAAAAAGGGAATTTGGAGCAGATTATATTATTCATTCAATCACATTGGCAAGGGCAATGTAAGGATGGATACTTTCTGCACTGCATGATGTGTGGATCATCATCATCATATTTTTTTTGAATTTGATGTTTAATGAGTATTTCATTTGATATGTGCACAATGAGGATGACTGCAGGTCAGGATGAGGTTGATGCTTATGACAAAAAAGTGAATAGATGGATGAATAATATGTTCTTTTCTCCGAGCTGCAAATGGTTCTCTTTCGGAAATGCATGGGTTGTTTGAGTGGGCCGGAATACCAACGATAACGATTACATTAAACTGTAAAATTCTATCTTGGTAATATTAATGATGTTGAAGGCGAGAGAAAACGACTTTTGTATGTTTCATGGCATGGAATAATACGCAACAAAACAATAATGACACGTAAACACAATGTATGGACGAAAAAGAGTGAATGAGAAGTAAAAACGAAAATGATTTTACGCAAAATTGAGTCAACTTTAGTGGAAATGAGAGAGGAAGACCTCCAGCGCATTAAGAAAGTGATCTCACGCAGAGACAAATCACCACGAAACGACCTTTTGATAAATTACTGGTTGGTGTAGTTTATAAGTATAGAGTAGACAATTTAGTATTCAAATAAAAACGATCAAAATTAGGTTAAGAAAAAAATATCTGAGCAAGTTTGTCTCATTCCAGCAATTTTTCTTCTTCTAAAATTAGCATGCTTTTACAACATATCACCGCACAATAACAATACATTTAGATAGATTGACTTTGGATATCGATTCTCTTGTCTTGGTAAAATGTATTGCGGTAACATGGAACAATTTGGTGAGTCAGTAAATAAATCTCAATACGTCCCCCCTGTACGTGCAATTCGTAATGGCAATAAAAGTCCCACTGAGTTTTGGTCTAATTCTCATTACTCTCGTAAGTGGACTCCTTCGAAGCAGTAAAAGCAGGGTAAAGTGAAATCAAAGGGAACTTCAAAGGATTTTCAATACTTTTGATGCTATAAATAAACACCAACATTAAAAGCTGTGATTCAGGCAAGACAAGTAGTAATAAGATTTTTATTCGCTGTATGATGTTAATAATGAAACGTTGTTAGCAAGTATATATTACATAATCATTACACTACGCTCTAATTGCTTTTCATGTCAGCAAACTGAAAACTGACACTTTTATAGTTGTAAATTGCAGTAGTCCGTGGGTATATTCTTATCATCAGCCACTGATTATTTTAATTGTGCAAATGATTTATCTTCTTACCTTTGGTTTTACATCGAATTCATATACTACGGAAAGGCGATGAATATGAATATATTTTTTATATTGTGGCATATGTTTACCAAAACAAAAGTAACTTGTTACTTTACAATGTACTTAAACCAAGTTTTCATGACTCACGATGATAAAAGTCAGTTGTTACAATACAATCTACTCGCATGCCAAAGAACGATGCAACATTCACTACAACTAGTCTAGTCCCAGCAGCATCACCACCACCTCATTCCTTCTAACTAAGTTGTTTCCACAGCACGGGCGGCAGCATGTCCACGTCAAAAATCTCATCGTTTTTTACTACAAGGTAAGCATATAAAATAATTTCAACAAAGGTCCTTCCATTTTACCACCACACAGTGTTTCCTCCAAAAAAGTGTATCTGTCATTCCACGTTGACTCAGCAGTTTTTGGTGAAAAGCCGAAATGAAACCTTGGTGCAAAAGTAGTGAATAACAATAATAATAGTTATCGTCAGTTTCTATTCATGTTCAAAAAGGAATACAAATATCGTACAGAAAACAGTGTTGAATGCTGAATGCTAGAAAAGAAGGCGATAAATGAAATGATAGAATAAAAAGATGAAGAAAATGACTGTATCTATCTCTGAGCTACACATTTCTTTTCTTTATCTTATTATTATCATCATTATTATTGCTCACTTTTATGTTCACCATGAATATATAATAACACATGATGTTTCTTTCTATTTCTTCCAATTGCATGTTTTTTTTCGCAGTCGGCAAGACTTGCGTGCATATATTTGGTAGCGATGAATATAATAACAGTAATAATAAGTTTCGAAACAAGCCCACAAAATTATTTGATTCAAAAAATACTTTGCGTTCATCCTTCATTCCGACAACTTGCACAATGATCATTTTCATAGTATCACCCGCCAACGGATGTATGTATTATTGAGTTATTTCCATTAGGGCCTTCTCATAAGTCACATATACTTTTTGAAAAGAAGTAATCATATATTGGTAGTTGCACAGTAGCTAACAATGTGAACTTTATCGTACCAAAACCACACAAACGTAAGTAGTAAGGCTATATAAGAAAAGGCTAAAGAAACAAATCTAAACAACAAATTAAGCAAACATGCATTTTAGTGAAAGAACCTTAATTTACAACAAATCTCATACAATATCTTACAAGTAATAAAATAATTTGTTTCTTTTGTAAATTACTGTTTATTCGAGAACAATTTTCAATGGAAAAACACTTCTATTTATGCAAGTTATATATTTCCCTTGTTTGGACTGTCCATGTTGATTGCTGACTTAGACGGCACCATTTGTGTGGTGCGGCTGTGTTTATTACGTAAATTTTACTAGGCTTATTAGCTTTGTTAGTGTTCTATTCGCTTACAATTTTGTTGGCATTTTCTTAGATTGTACTTATGCACATCTCTCTTTATAGGGAGTGTGATGACTACTTGCAAATGAATAAATGTTGTCGAGTGAAAGTAGTGAGGTATCTGCGAATTGTGAAATAGCATAGAATTTGTATTGTTTGGCTATACATAATTAAAGAAAGGAAAGAAACTCAACGTAATTGAGTAACATTAGTATCAATGGCACGGTCTAGCTTAAATCACCGTGTTAATAAGGACGTGCTAGAAGTTGCAACAATAGCAGTCAACAGCATATTCATACACTAAAAAATATAATCAGATATGTTGAACCAACATTGGATCTTCGGACAATCACAAGATTACAATTGACCATGGTATTATAATTCCTGTTTTCATTGTAGGTATTGTTAAGTTTTACAAATGTCGTGCAGTATTAAAGTAAATATTTTGTAAAATTTTTCGATACAGAAAGATTTTTAGCAACACCTGCTGCATAAAAGAATAAAATAAAATTAGGGAATTGTAAAATTATCAACCCCTTCTCTGAATAATAATTTATCTAACTCATAAATAAACGGAGTAAGATTTTTATTTAGTAGGTGATTTGCTGGCATATAAAAAATCTTAGAATTCATAAGCAAAATGCATACCTATGTACATTATTACCAGAAAGTACAAGAAATCTACAAATGCATTACTTCCTTTTAGTGTCCGCAGATAATCAAATGCAAATTTACTTGAATTTTCGACTAATCATAATGATATAGTATTACCCACAAATCTTTGCAACAATTACTGTCATACATGAATAGAAACTGTATAGTCCCAATCACTAGCAAGGGAAGGGGTGTGTGTCTAATAAGGAAATACTATGAAGACCGCCCTCCATCAACATTCAACATCAACTCATCTTTCATCCTTATAAAAATTCTCATTGTCGTCTATATCGTTTTCCCATTCAGGTAAGGCCTGGGAACTTGTTTTACTGTAGCATAATCAAAGAAGGCATTGACAACATCCAATCACGTGAACAATGGAGCAACCAAATGTGAGAATCAGATGAACAAAACTGTGTGGATCAAATGTATCTTACTATTTTAAATATATCTAGTTGTTCAGTAGTTTAAGAGGAAGCTGTACACATTATTCATTCTTGGCCATTTTTCTAGTCTTCATTTATATGAATGACAATAAGGTGTGCGTGTCACTCATCTTTATTTGACTTGTCCTCCCATCTTCACACTTACTTTTCATATGGTGTATTCCTGTAAAAGCCGAACAACAGTCTCATGCAATAAGTATATTAGATAATTTTGCGTCTTTTTTCAAAGAGAGATTTGGGAAAAAATTCTTGAATCATTTTGTGCTGACCAAAGTAATAGCTTCTAATTTTCACCTGCTTTCTTTATAGTTTTTATTATTTTTGATTTTGATTAGCATTTTCTTGTTAATTATTATTCAACTGCAATATGTTACACGCGAATTTAAGTATCCGTCAATAGTATGAAAGATTATCTTTAATTTTACAAAATATTGGGTGTATCTTATGAATTAAGAATACATATAGTACTCACTGGTTGAGCCGGTATTTTAGTAGCTAAGTGTTGTCTCTCTCTACACGATTGCTTTCTCGTTTCTGGGTGGAATACCATTTTATATGTGTTTGTGATATCGTGACTTTTTTGTTGCTTTTAGTATGTTGTAAAGGTTTTTATTGAAAACAAGATCTCATAGATATTGTCTGATTACTAAGGGAAAAAATCTTTTATAAATGAAGCACGATGCCTTTTTAAAGGTATATCATTTTTTACTCCTTATTCCATGTATTCTTTGTTGGTTTACAAAAAATCTCAGAAAATCATTATTCTTTTCTGAGATGTCTCCGTTTGAGTAGTTTAAAAAGACATGTTGGTAAAAAATGCAACACCAACTACTGGTATATAAAGTCAAGTTAAAAAAAGATAAAATTTATGATCAGTCAGAGTCAGAGCTGACATGCGTGTAAGTAGTGAGCTCACTTTTGGCAGCATTGTCGGCATCAAAAACACTTTCATAATGTTCAGTCATCCCATCACTTCTGCTGCACACCAATTTCAAATATACTGCGTGCTTTATAGGAACATGTATTTATTTCTAAAGTTGAACAGCCAAAATTGGAAGCAAAACTCGGCAAACAAGCTGCAAGTAAATACCGATTTTAAAATAGGTGGCCAGATAGTCAAATAGAATGTTCGAATTCAGCTTAAAAACATCCAATTGAACCATCGGCCAATGAATGAAGGCGATAAAAGCTTAATAATACAGATAAATCAGTTTCTCATTTTTTCAACTAACTTTCTTTTATATTTTATGAGGGAACAATACTCAAGAAAGATGAAATATTTTGGCGGATAACATTACCCATCATCTCTGGCAATAGCAATAACACTTTTGCCGTGATCGTGTCACGTATCATTATAAAAAGCTACACTCGATTCCATTTAAACTTGAGATTTACACAGCATATCGTTTTTCATACTATCCGTGATGATTTTGCTGTTGTTCCCTTTTTAAGTATAAAATAAGGAATCCCCTATAATATTATTGCCAGGAAAAGAACCGGTAAAGCATTTTGTAAATATGAACATCCAAGAATGTTGAAAACTGCACTTTGCACAGTAGCAGTCATACATCACTCTTGCTGTCTTCTGTTGTTTGTTGCTGTCGTTGTTTTTATATGCAACAGTCGAATACGTAGTTGGTACTATGATGAATAAGGTAGCACGTTACGTATGCTTAAATGTAGTAGAAAGAAAAAAAACTGGCCGTGGTTTATGAGAAGTGGTAGTTTATGATGATTTATAATCGTCAAGAGTCTCTTAATTTTCTTCCAATTTATCAACGCACACAACGTCAGTTTGTGTCGGTGAGCTGTGTGATGATGATGTGTGATGTGATGGCTTGTATAGAGAATAATGATGATGATCTATATTATACTACTACAGGATATCACAATACAAAAGAAGATGCATCAACACATTTTCACACTATATTATTGTGCACAATAGCCACCAACTAGAAGCAACCGTGCCGCCAACACATTCATTGAAAATATAAATACATTATATTTTATATTGCGTGTTTATCTGCCAGCTCATCGCATTCATTCAATTCTTCTCCAATTTTGAACACATCCATTGCCTCCTAATTTCTCCAATCTTCTAAGGATTTCATGCTTTTAATTCATTAAGTTTTTATCTTCTCTTCTCTGCTCAAGAAAAAACAAGAAGCTTTGTTTTCATTTGATAGTCCACCTCTATATTGAACATAAGCGTAGAGCAAATTTAAAGAGATGCTGCTAAAAATGCATGAGAAGACACAATTAATTTTGATTCAAACTTGCTACAAATTCCCAAGTATGTTACGTATTCGGTAGATGAAATGAATGAGATTAAAGTTGATTCTATGATTTACTAGATTCACTTTTGCATCACATCATCTAAAAATATGAAACACTCGGAACAAACAAGTTTCATTCATAAACATTCAGAGAAAATTTGAGTAATTCTACATGACCAATGGTTCAATTAAATGGTGTTCTCGTCGGCAAATGAGACAAATTATTATGTAGATCTCAGTGTCTTACCATTAGAACGATTTTGCTGTCAGCTCTGCGGTGTATTTATTTGTCATCATAATAAGTCAGAAATCAAGTCATACGACAATGTGCGCATGTACTTTACAATTATTAATTAAATCGCATTTCATATTCGCGCAAAGATCTGAAACTGTTACTGATTTAGATAAATTGTTGTTTGAATCAATATAGCTACGTTTTGACAATTGGTCGAACTGTAAAACACATGGACGGATATTTACATTTCACATTTGTCTATACTTTTTCGGTTGATTGTTTTATAACCACTTATTCCATGTTCATAAGCTGTTGATGCTCTCATTGTTTTATATCAACAAAAATTTGTAAGATCATATCTTATTCTGGCATGTGACTGCATTGAGTATTGTAATTAACAAGATGTTGAATTTTGTACAAATTATGTACAAATAAAACGCAATGATAACGATAATGATACAAAGACATGCTTGAGTGTAATGAATGAGTCGAATGAGATTTGCTGTTTGATGGAAAGGGGCTGGTAATAAGGTAAGTTGTACACTTACTGTTCTTGTGAAGTGCTTGGTTTAACATTCTAATTGTTCTTAGGTTACAACGATAATGACTAATGATTACAATGTGTAACTTACGCCACAAGTCCGTATAAATGAATTATGTATCTTTACTACATCGTATTCAACACGTTCATCGTGTCAACATCTTCCTTTATTCCCTAAACTTTATTTATTATCCGTTAGTTTGTCTTTGTTTGTATTTCTATTAGCTTCCAAAGATCATTATGCAATGCTAGTAGCTAGTATGTGCCATGACTTATAGTTTTGTCCATTACTCTCGTCACCTTTGTATATATTGTGTATTGTATTATAATAAAGGGATACTTGTTATGCATAAATGAGATGTCTTACAAGAATGAAGAGAAAAATGAATCTAAATATTTGAAATATATTAAGAGTAAATCACATTCATTAATCAACATTCCAGTCTCTGGAGTCTGAGCTCGATTCTTTGTGCTATGATGCGACTGATATTTGAACAAAGTGAAATTTTTCTGCCATGTAAGATGTACTGTACTGTATTCCATTGTATTACCAAAGGACCCTGACGAATATAATGTTCATTTTAGATAGCAAGTATTGCTACCTCTTCAGAGTTAAAATATATTGCATGTATAATATCCGTTTGGGACCTGCGACCGAATGTAGTGCTGTCTTTTGACAAACTGAGCAACTTCAGGAAGAAAGTAATGGTGTATATTCACAATCGGTACAGCGATAAAAGAGTATAATTCTTTTAAACATATCAACTGTATATCTGCCATATGAGCAAAGATGCCTTATATATTGAGAATGGAGAAATCTTCAGCACAAACACAGTATAAGCTTTCCAAAAGTTTTTGTGAAGGATTGGATTGAAGAACAAGCTATCGGAGATGAACAAAGAATTTCAATCTCAGGTTTAGGAAAAATCTGAGCTAGTCTTTGTTCCCTAAACTTCTACAAGGCGGCGGTAGAAGTTATGTGTATATTGAGTTTATATCAAGATTGTCACTACGAGTTCTACGTATAACATACAAGAGGAGAAAATAGATAAATATATTACATGATGTTCATCTACAAATATGATCAAACATAAATCGCAGTTAGCATCAATATTTGTGGCGCAGTGTTATCTTAAATATATCATGTTACTCTACTAATATTGCATTCTATTTTTTAATACTCTGTTCTATACATAAACCTTATGCAGAAATATTTTATAACAATATGGCTGATATTTTAAAACGGAAGTAAGAACCTAGATCGGCGAAACACGACATGCAAAATTTTAATTGTAAATAAATCGGTAAATACCGAGGTAGATAAGTGCCAGATATAATGTGAGAACCCGGCTTCGCCGGGGAGTTGAATGATATATGTTGGAGATATATTTAAGGTTGAAATTAATCATTGATCAATGTT
>JAQFYG010001117.1:0-21146 GCA_034694325.1 Entomobrya corticalis
TACATAACACCTTGGCATTCGTCACAAGCAGTACCGAGGCTCTTGTCCATTAGTAAAACAATTGTAAAGACCCTAAGGATTATTATGTCGAAAAGTAAAATGAAGTTTGTAGAAATATGCTGAAACAAGACACTTGGAAATAAAAGCTGGCCACTTTGACGCGAAAGCCCCTCTTAAATAGCTCGATTATCAAGCTTTGCTGATTCGTATACTGAATAAAGTTTTCATTATTTTATGACTAAATACCAACGTCAGATAAAATTAAGGAAATGCAATTTTACTAGAACGTACAATTGCACATTATATGATATTAAATATTGAAATCAACAAGCAGTAGGAGCTATGCGTTTTCTGTGATTCTAATATGGCATTAGTTTTTGGATTAAAATTTTAACGAATCCGCACTTGTTTCATTCTTTTGAGTTTTTATCAGTTTACACTTTTTTTATCCAGTGATTTACTTGTTTTTGTAATTTTTGTAACATTTTGTCGAAGAAAACCAGAAAAGCGCCAAATTCCGTTCATGTCAATTAAAAATATGATTTACTGTAATGCTGATTAAAGCATAAACAATCCCGTGAACAATCACGTCGGAAGATGGATGGAAAAGTTTGAACTTGGTAAAGAGAAAAGCAAGTTTAGGATAAAGCGTAAATCCCTTTGCATTAGTCCTGACAATGATATATTTCAAATAAAAGAGTTTACAGTTAAGACTATGGAGGTGCATTGCACAAACCGTATATGGTGAACGGCTATTCATGTACATACAAATTTAATGATATCGATAAAATATAAGCCGGAAATGCAAAAGTGACCAAAAAATAAAATTATACTGAAATACTTTCAAGAAAGGAAAAGGGGTCCAAGAAAAGTAATATTTTTTTCCATGATACATTATTTGGAAATTATTATCCATTCGTTTCGCCACTACTAAGAGTTTTATTTTGCACAGGTAATGTAGACGTCGATTCATAACAACATATGTCAAATTGATACTTAATTCGATTTACAAAGTTTGAGTTGTTACTATTTGTATTATTATATATTTCATTTGTCATTAAGTAAGAAAACAAAATTCTAAAACAATGCATGAGACTTCTCTACGTGTGTACGTGTTTATTTAGGAATACCGATCATATTTGGATCCAATGCCAACAACGCTTACTAACGTAATAAGCGACGTAAAAAGACCTGAATAAAGCATACTTTTTTCAGCTGTACTGTTTTTTTGTTTTCGTGTAAAATGGCAGCTCTTGTAGTCAAAGTTTTACTTTGATTTAAGCTAACGTTTGTCACCACTGCGCGCGCTTCTGTTTGATCCTTAAAATACGGATGTACGCATTTAGGCATTTTAACAATTTCATCTTCTATCTGACATTGTGAGCTTTAATTTACACTACATTACACCGATTACTTTTATAATGCCTTTGTGTTTCAGTTTTATATTGTTATAGTAAAAAGCCAAATCGACAACGAGCCAAATATCTTTATCTATCTAAATTCCATATCATTGGAGAATACATTTTCTATTTGATGTTTTAAATTGCAGTGTTGTTTGATGAAAGTAGTGAGTCAAAAAGTTAATATTTGATGGACACAAAGAACACATTTATAAACTCGTATATTTTATTTTATTTATCTGCAAATGCAGGCCAAGGAAAGTGGTTATGCTAAACGCCGTTGTCTCCTATTTGCAAGATTTTCTGGTTTGATTTAGAATCAGATACTAAACCCGGATGATAGGGGGAGAAAACAGGTAGCTAACGGTAACAGAAAGCAATTGAAAAGAGCAATATCCGTACGCAAATAAAGAATTACTACCATGAATACCCAAAATATGATAACAATAAATAACCAACTTAGTATTTGCCAAGAAAAATCAAATCTAATGGACGTAAGAAATATAATGGTATTTAAAATGATGTTTTAATAATAAATTTGACAATAATTCGTAGTTTGCTAATTTTAAATATTGCTGAAGCAATAAAATCATAATCATTTTGCAACAAAAGTTGCAAACTTGAATTTCACATATTAATAGATATACGCGTTGCTGCATCAATCCATATTTGACACTATGTGTCTTAAAATATGTCCTTAATTGAAGTTATCCGTACTTGAAAAATACTGAAATCAGCAATATTAAGTTTAAAAAAGTTTTTGCCTATCATATAAACAACAAACTAATTGCTTGGGACAAATAATATATCTGTGTTAGTTCGACCAGATTTCAGTCATCGCCATCAACGTTTGTAAACTACTGTTTTTATATGGAAGAGGTGAATAGTCTTGAATTTGTAATATAGATAGACTTTAAGTTTTAGAATCTAAACTGCACATTAACAATTTTCTCATAACGTTTTTCCTACACATATGATACTAGCAGCAGCAATGGCTTTTTACGTATCCTATTTTACTATACCTCCTTTTTTAAGTCATGATGACTCTGCTGCTGTCGTGATGGTCCAAAATTAATTTTTGTAATATCAGACAAAACCGTGAAACCAACTACCGTTACCATGTTGAAAATTGCTTAATTTTTTACGTATTAAACGGCGATTAAGTGTAATGCATCAAAAAATACGTTCTATATCCGACATGTTATAAAATCATACTCAGCAAATAGTAAACCTCCTTCCATTCTAAAAGCTTCATATGGAAATGCAGGTATCTGTTGTCATATCTAGCTCCATTCTTCAAGCAAGTAATATTATATCGTCCAACGACAACCAAGAGACGTAGACATGACCAACGCCGTAATCTTTTATTAGCAAGATTTTTTGGGTTTCCTGCAACCGCAGATCCAATCATCCTCTAGCTGTTGGAGAGATTAGAAATAATTATCTAAAAAGAAGTTGAGTGCTGGCATAGCAAATGATGAAAGACTTGCAATTACAAATGCCAGATGTATACCAACAAATAGTGAAAGATTTGATGACTTTCAGGAAAAATTAATTAAAAATTTAAATTATATAATTTAAAATGAATAGTCTGGCAAACAGACTAAAAATTATCAAAACACGAGTAACAAAGTTTTCAAGCTTTTACTCCCAAAACATATTTTTAAAATTTTTTTGCATTTATAATAATAATAGTAATAATAATAAATAAGTTTTAATATTTAAAGTAATGTCACGTAATCTAGTTTTTTAAACAAAAACTTCTATGAAGCTATTGCAGATAGGACGAACTGTATCGACGTCATGCAAATATGTAATTAAAGGAAAAGGAAAATAGTATGAATACAACTTCACTTCTTACACTAAAACTATTTTAAAATAAATAAAATTGTAAGTGAATCACAGTAGTCATAAATGTAGTTTCTTTAATTTACTTAAAACCAACAAAATCTTTAAAAACAGCTCACTCCAAATCTAAAACTGCTCAAATGAACCTTGTGATTGTATAATTTTCCTGTAGAAAGCAATCATCGTTATTCAAGACGAAATTGATATTTCAATGTCAATATGGCTTCTTATTTATAGCTATCGTTACTCTGAATCAATTCTTATATTTTTATTAAGCTCTCTGACGTAATACAAAATTACAACAATCGTTTTAAGAAAACTATTATTCATCCTTCTGCGTTCATTATATATTAATACAGTATTAATGGACCTTGCAACTTGCTTTAATTTTGTCTTTCACAAAACCATTGTCAATAATAGAATGCTTTTTCTCCGAATCAAGTCCATGTATGGTTCATGCATGGTAGTTTTTGTAGCATTAACCCCAACATATGTTTGATTAGCTCCAAGAAACAAAATACTTACGAAAGAAAAGATTCATTCTCATCCTAAAGACATCGAGTAAATCATAACATAAATCTTGCAAGTACAGTAGATAAAGTTGATGTTATTTGCATATTTGTAGTTTATTTACACCCTTGGCTATTTGAAGAAATGTATAGTGTAAAGCAATTATGGCAAGCCGCATTCAACAACTCTGTACTGCATCCGCATTTGTTAAACATAGTATGAAATATTTTAAATCAAAATGATGCTTAATACTTGCCATTAAAATGTCATTTTTGAAAGACGTTTTAGAAGAAAAGATACCGACCGTATGGAAAACAGTACTCGCAGAGAAGAGGAAAAAGTTTTATTTCAAGCATTAAAAGCTTGCAATAAAACAGCCTTAATTTTACCCATGACTATATGTAAAGATTTTGGGAGAAAACTTCAGCGGACAGGAAAATATCCCTATTTGTTTGTTGGAAACGAAACGTATGAAGAATTTTATACAACTTTACAAATAACTGGAATAATACATCAAAATTTATTGAAGCGATTTGTTAGAATGAAAGAGTTTGGAATGTTGGAATTCTTGTTGCGGTTTTTGTCAAATAGTCGGATATTATGCCTCACTCAATTACAAATAACGAGCCGAAAGCAGCGATTTGGAAGGTAATGTGCAAGTTCTACTTCTCTTGTGGGTTGGTGGAATTGTTCTGACTTTAATTATTTTTGCTTTTGAGATGAGGAAAACAATATTTACATTTCTTAACGATCGAATCAGTTGTGCTTGGAAGCGTTACAGTATTTGGATTACTTTTGTACGACCACAATTAAACGGAAATCGGTTGTTCAAGATTTTTAATATAAAATAATAAAATTAAATAGTTTTTATAATATGTCTACAAAGTTTGTCATTTTAGCTGAGATACAGTTTCAGGAGTAAAATAAAACTATAAAAAATGTTTTTAGGCATATATGCTAGGTTTGAAAAAAATATTAAGGTTATGAATAGTTTAATGTCAAAATTAAAAAATGATGATTCAAATGTGTTAATGCATCCAATTATCTTATTACAGACATTCACGTTAGTTCCATTTCATATTGTATAAATTAAAAATAGGCATTAAAGAATTTAATTAGTTTCAATTAGTTCAACATTTTTATTATTTTTTAAATAGTTTAAGTGGTAGTAAATACTATATTGGCTTTATTTGGTTAGACTTTGTCTTCATGTTGCAATGATTATTGCATTAATGCAAACCCAATAGTCTGGTTAAAACAAAAATCAATTAACACCAATGGTGTTACGCTCTCAAACCAATTCCCTTCAAAAACGTTTATTTTTAAAAGTGGACAAGATCTCCAAAACCTATTATGATGCTTCTGTTTACTACCAATTAATATTCTGTCCACTTGATTATGTATGACTTTGCATTCATTCTGTATACCAGCAGGAATTGTAAATGTTAACAGACCTACACATGAGACAAGAATCATATTGACAGATGAAAATGCAACAAAAAGGTCGAGGTGCCTCCACTGTGTGAGCACAAGATATGAAAACATGATGTTTGTAAAAATCATGAAAAGAACTACATTTCCTGTTGCATAGATTTTATGAGAGGAATTGTACAAATCAAAAATTAATTGGATTTCTCTGAAAACACTCAACTTTTTAAATAAAATTTCCTGTCGATGACGGTACCAAATAATGCTTTGTTTTTCAATGTTTCTGTAAAATGCTTTTATAGTGCATTTTAGACAAAATATTATGAGAAATATGCTTACATAACCGGAAAATATTGCTGCCCATGTTGAGAAAAATAAAAGTGTAGAGACTAGAAATATTGCTGTTCGAATTGCGCAAGCACTGAAAATGTTTTTCTGAAACTCGAGTAACGAAGTGTCCAAAAGAGATTCCAAAGCCACTGAGAATATACAGGTCGGGCTAAAAGGTGCCACTGGAGCAAGTACTGTGTACGTCCACCTTATGGAAAGTATTGAGGTGTAGCCCAAAGAAAACAGTAGGCGAGCCATTTTAGATATTGGCATGTTTCTCCATTCTTCGATTTCTTTGAAAAATATATAATTTAAATTGAATATAATATGATAATAACATTATATTTGAATTATTAAATTGGTACACCAGCAGTTTTATTACATACCGTCAGATTGAACATGTCGTTTCTCAAAAGATAACAAACTGTTCAAAACGAGGATATAGTCATGAGCGTAACGTCGCATGTAAAGAACGAAAACAAGACCACCAATGTGAAAAGACATGAAATAAGTTGGAATGACGAACTTTGTTGGGGATTCGGTTATGTCGACGAAAATATGAAGTGAAAGGAAAAGGAAACAGGTAAGGCCCGCCAGAAATGGCAACTTCCACAATCTTTCTACGTATATTTCAGAAACTGTAAATTCATTTAAATTCGAATTCCAACGGTACGGATATGGCCATTTTATATAATTTAATGAAAACAAACGAGCGTTTTCAAATTTTTTGAAAAAGTTGATGAGCTGAGGCAATGTTCCTGTTGCATAAAGCATTGTTCTGTGTTTATTTGGAAATTTCCAATCAACCTTTTTCGATTTTTCTTTCGAGAAAGAAATGCTGATCGTAGAACTTTCACAGTACATAAAGTCATGGCCGTGGTTCTCCTCGCATTTACCATATAAATTCAAACTCAAGGTCTTGACATTGGAAATGATAATAACTTAATAACAAGCTGTTTTACGAAAATAGCGCAAAGCAAACATTACATTTAATTACTACATTTTCATGCTTTGTTCTCTATTTTGTTTGTGTATCATTAAAGTAATTTTGGTAAAGAGCATGAAAAATAATGTACAAAATGGGGTTTGTCGCATGTCAATAATTAATTGAACCAAAAATGGCTTGTAAGGTTCAAAAATAGTTGTTTGGGTATAGAAATCTAAGGTTGCCTGGCTGGTACTTTGCGTCGCGTAAACGATGCATATCTATGTCATAGTAAGAATCGTAATAATAGTAGTAATGCTGTCATTATATTACTGCAAGAAACGTATTTTTACTTCAAAATGATGGTTTTAGTATTGAAATTGTGTTAAAAATATTTTAGGCTATGATTAAATTTAATAGCTATATATCAAAATTTTTGCACTTGATGATTTGTTATACCAGTTAAAACAACATTCAAGTGTTATATTTAAATCCACGAAAGCTGGAGAAAAATTTAATGCATGGGGTATATATACAATTAAGTGCAATATTTGTACAGTAATACACGGTCATTGGTTAGAGAAACGAGTAGATTTCAGTATTTTGCAAATCATTAAAGTTCATTTCTTTAAAAATATACAGTAAATTATACACCCTAAGTAGTCTGTCAATTTTTTTCTACCTGATAGCAACTTTTTATGATTTCCCCCAGCACAAATAAAGTTGTTTTGTCCTGGGAATTAAAAAGCAAAACAAACGTATATTTAACCTGTGGCAAGCTATTACAAACAATTATAGTTTAACAATAATAATATATTTCAGATTATATGGAGTAACTTCATGAGTAATAGGAAACATTTTAAAAATTGGATCACGAATTCATTTTAACTAGTGGTTACCATATACCTAATTCAAAATTGAAAGGAGGTTTTTAGAACGAAACTTAAAAAATATTGCCGAATTTCACAGAAAAAGTCATTAAAGGAGACATTTAGCATATTTAGGGACACGTATAATTTGAACAGTTTTCAACCTAATTTTCTGAAATTTGGCATTTACCCTCACAAGGTTAATGAATTGGTGGAAATGTCTTAAGTTTTTGGCTATGGACTTTTGGATGAAAATTACAACAGGTATCAATACACGTGATACGTAATTTGTCATGTAAGACACTTATGATGTGTCAGTTACAACCATTACTACCAATCAAATGTCAGCATCAAACTCCTGAACACAAGTCCACCAAGAAAGTTACTTTATATTGCTTTATCATGTCTTTACCAAATTTCAGAAAATTATGTTGAGAGCTGTTTAAATTAAACGTGTCCCTAAATATGATAAATGCCAGCTTTATTAGATTTTTGTGAAATATGGCAATAATTTTGAAATTTTCTGCTGGCAATCTCATTTTGGATTAGGTGAATAATAACGACTAATGCAAATAGATTCGTGATTCATGGGTCAAAACGCTTCCTATAGTTCATGGAGTTACTTTATGTTCAACAGAAGCTGTATATTTTAATAAATGCTATGGAATTGTTATTCATCTTGTTGTCTTTTCATTTAATGACATATGGAGAAAGTGACTTACATTCGATCTTTGTAAAAATGAAAAAACATAGATATCAATATTTATAGTAACAACGTTTTGATACAATGCACTTGTTAACTAAAAGTCCTGTATGGCCAAGTACACAGTTATTTTACATCATACTACACCTTTAATCATTTACTAATACGTGGCAGTCTACATAGCACAAAACATAATGAATTTATGAATGCAATTATTAATTATGCCAGTTTTGCAAGGTTTATTGCTAGTCTAAAAATAAAGTTTTTACTAATAAATATGCTACAATATTATCGTCTATAATCGTTGTAAATTTGCTTTGCGCTACATTTATTTTGCATTCTATGTTTATGCTATTTTACTAGAATATTTGGAATAAAATTTTTCCAAAATAAAAATCAATATTATATTATAAGATTATTTATTATGTCTACTATGTAAATGTGTTTTTAATTATATTATCTAACTAAGCATTTTATTGAATATTTACTTTTATAAGTTTCGCATACTATCAAGTTTTTAAAATTACTTTATAGATTTTTTTAAATTTGTGAAATAAGCATTTGTGTGTGTGTTTAAGCTTAAATTATTTTGCACAACCTGGCATCGAACCTGGATCTCATTTCTGTTCTGGAAATGCACAAGCCTCCTTGTTACAGCTCCCAACTTGAGCAGACAACTGAAATAGCTCTGAGACATCCAAACTCCACAAAAATAAATAAAAAATTAAATAAAGGATCAAATTAAGCATATATTTGTAATCTTAAAAGCTAAGCAGTAGTAAGTACAATATTGCCCTAATTGGAATTCTTTGAATTTTCTAAAATATGTTTATTGCATAAGTACAAACCCAATAGTTTGGTTAAAGAAAAAATCAATCAACACCAAAGGTGTCGCCGCTTCAAACCAATTTCCCTCAAAAACGTTTATTTTCAAAATGGGACAAGACCGCCAGAACCTTCGATGATGTCTTTGTTTACCTCCAATCAGACATCTGCCAACCTGAGTATGTAAAACATTACAATCCTTCGGTACACCAGCGGGAATTGTAAACGTTAGGAGACCTACACTTGCAAAACCAATCATATTTATGGATGAAAATACAACAAACAGGTCGAGGTGCCGCCACTGTGTGAGAACAAGATATGAAAACATGATGTTTGTAAACATCATGAAAAAAATTACATTTCCTGTTGCATAGATTTTATGAGCAGAGTTATACAAATCAAAAATCAACTGAATTTCTCTGAAAACACTCAACTTTTTAAATAAAATTTCTTGTCGATGACGGTACCAAATGATACTCTGTTTTTCAATGTTTCTATAAAATGCCTTTAGAGTGCATTTCAGACAAAATATTATAAGAAATATGTTAATATAACCAGTGAATATTGCGGCCCATGACGAGTAAAATAAGAGCGTAGAAAACAAAAATAGTATCGATCGGATTACGCAAGCGCTTAAGAAGTTCTCCTGAAAGTCGAGCAACGAGGTGTCCAAAAGAGATTCCAAAGCCACTGAAAATATGCACGTTGGGCTAAGAGGTGCCACTGGAGCCAAAACTGTGTACGTCCACCTCACGGAAAGAAGCACGATGTATCCGGTGGAAAAGAGTACACGCGCCATTTTTGATGTCTGCTTGTTTTTCCATTCTTCAATTTCTTTTTTAAAACATGAAAGTTATTTAAATCGATTAAATTGACAGCCGACATTTGAAACAATATGCTTGCAGATTAGATTTGGAATGCCTACCGTCATATGGAACATGTCGTCTCTCAAAGGACAGCAAACTATTCAAAACGAGAATATAGTCATGAGCGAAGAATCTCATATAAAGAACGAATACTAGGCCACCAATATGACAGGACATGAAATAAGTTACTATGACAAACTTTGTTCGAGATTCGCTTATGTCGACGAAAATATGAAGTGAAAGGAAAAGGAAACAGGTAAGGCCCGCCAGAAATGGTAACTTCCACAATCTTTCAACGTAGTTTTCAGAAACTGTAAATTCGTTTAAATTCGAATTCCAACGGTACGGATATGGCCATTTTATATAATTTAATGAAAACAAACGAGCGTTTTCAAATTTTTTGAAAAAGTTGATGAGCTGAGGCAATGTTCCTGTTGCGTAAAGCATTGTGCTGTGTTGTTTTAGAATTGCCGGTAAATTCTTTTAATTCTTCCTTCCAAAGAGAGAAGATAAGGGTATGATCTGTTGCTGAACTCGGAGAAGTACAAAATAATGGCATTTATCTGCTCTGCAATCAGTATATTTATAAACTTAAGTTGAAGGTTGCGGCGTTAAAAATGGTAACTACTTAACAACAAGGTGTTTTACAGAACTAGTGCAAAGCAACATTACATTTAATTACTACACTTTCAAGCTTTGAAAGCTACCTTTGTTCTTTATTTTAATCGTACATCATTAAAGTCATTTTGGAGAAGAGCATGAAAATAATACAAAATGGGGCTTGTCGCATATTAATAATTAATTAAACAAAAAATGACTTGTCCAAATTAAAAATAGTTGACAGGGTATTTAATGCTAAGGTTATCTTGCCGGGAGTCTACGTAACGTAAATGTCAATAATCAATGTTATAGTAACGATCGTAATCATAGCTGGAATAATGTTATAATATCAACGCAAACAGGTTTTTTATATCATATTGGCGGGGAAAACAAAAATTGATTCATTGAGTATAAAAATTTCGTTTCAAAATATTTTAAGCTATAATTAAATTTAGTAGTTATATATAACGGCTGTATAGACTTGATGATTTACCTTACTAGTAGAAACAAAATTAAAGGTTCAATAATTAAATCCACGAAGGCTGGAACAAAGCTAATGCATAGGCTTCAATTAAATGCAATATGTGTACTGTAATATACTGTCAGTAGTTGGAGAAATGAGTACATTCCCATATTTTGAACTGCATTGAAGTTCAGTTCACTTCTAAATATGCATCAAATTATACTTTCCAAGTGTTCTTTCAATTTCGTCTAACCTGACTACAATTTTTTACGTTTATTATCCCCAGCGCTAATGAAATCGTTTAGTCCTGAGATCGGAAAAGAAAAAAAACGTATATTTAATCTTCAGCTAGTAATTACATACAACTAAAGCCAAGTTATACTGCTAATAAATGTCAAACAATAAATTCAAGGCATGGATAGACTGGCGGGTCTTTACATAAAAATCTAAGTCCAGGGGTTTTAATTTACAAAATGGGTTTTAAAGTGTAGATGGGCTTAAACATGCTTTAAAAATAAATACATGCATTGTTATACGAAGAATATTTTCCCCTGTCCGCCAGACTTTGAACGGCGATCTTATCATAGAAAATACTTACTGTAAATCGATCAGCATATCAATCAAAGGACTATTGTATTGCTTTTACTAATAGGTACATAGATTTTACCTAATCCACTGACCATTATCTGAATAACTCAACAGCAAACTATAACATAAAATGTAGCAAACTTATTAAACGAAAACAATATTTCTCTTTTTTAGATTAAAAATTGATAAAGAAGTATCGTTTAATTTAATTTAATGATAGAAAAAATTCTCTCTCTCATCCAAAATTATTTCAAGAAATATTGTTTAGTTTTCTTGAGGTTTTATTTAAAGCAATTGCAATTATAATTTCCATGCATTTTGAACTTTTAGAAAATAAAAAAGTAAAATATATAAAGAAAGGAATTTATGACTAAATATTTTAAAATTGCAAATTTTTACGCCGAATATGTTATTTTACGTCGGAATAGGGATTTAGAAAGCAAAGGTTTAAAAGCATCTCAAGAGCGAATGTTAAAAATAGAAAACGATCAAGCATGAATAATTGATTTCAAGTTGATTAGCTAAGGTTATTTATTTTAAAAAATGTAATGAAGGGATTGAAATTACTCCAGTCGAGGGATTATTGTTTGAGGAATATTTAGTTCTCATCCCTAACAAGTCATTTGCACGGCCTTTTCCTACAGAGACGGGATAACTCTGTGGAGATACCGTTGGTGCTACCCACTTACATCCACAGTGGCACATCCACATCAACGTTATATGCTGCCCGTACTAACACCAAGCCAACAGCGATTCAAGAGGAACAGACCTGCTGTAAACTTTCAGACGGTCACCCATCCAAGCAGCTACAGCAAGGGCTGTTGCTTAGCCTAGCTTGGTAAACTCAGACAAACTAGCCCACCTGCTCCACTCAAGGTTATTTATTATAAAGTTTTTAGCCTACAATAATCATAGAGTTTTTTATAACAAAATAACTAAATCTATACTAAACACTTTTGAAATACTTGTTTATATTGTAATTTAATTTAATTCGTATATTTAATTTGTCTGACTGAACTTACAATTACTTTCCACGGCATGACAAATTTCATTACATTATCCAGATTCCGCAAATTTGCATAAAGCTCTTTTTACTCTCAGACAACTCATAGCACTTCCCCATTTTGCACCCTTGCATGGTAATTTAAATTTCAACAATCTATATGGATATAAAGGTAAAATCTAGAGAGGAGACGTATAATCTCTTTTTCAACAAAAAGGTTCGTAGAGTTAGAAGCTTACTTGATTAAATGAATTTATTTTCAAGTTTCATTATTCCACTTATCAATTTAGTTGAATGTTAAAATATAATTTAATTCAGTCCAATCTGCAAATACTAGTTTCATTTTTGAATTAAACTGCACTTGCCTTTAAAATGTCGATTCTACTTTAGTATGTACATATGTATAAATCGGTAAATACCGAGGTAGATAAGTGCCAGATATAATGTGAAAACCCGGCTTCGCCGGGGTTGTTTCTGGTGATCCTTATTGTTTGAATGATGTATCGTATAATATATAAGCTGGAGATATATTTTAGGTTAAAATTAATCATTGATCAATGTTTTCCTTGTCATTTGCGTTCGAATGATGTATTACATGCTATATGTTGTAATGTTAAAATTGTTGACCTTTGACCCCTGACCCCTTAGAAGTTGACTACTGTTGCTGAAAATCAATAGGGTTTGTCCATGGTACTATTTTATTATGTATACCAAGTTTGATCAAAATCGGTTGCAGCGTTCTTGAAATATCGCATAGACATGTTTAGAGATGACCCCTGCCCTTTACCCCCTAGGGGTATGTGTAAGGTCAACAAATAATCATTGGTCTTTGTTTCCCTTGTCATTTGCGTTCGAATGATATATCACATGCTATATGTTGCTATATCAAAAAATGTTGACCTTTGACCTGTGACCCCTTAAATGTTAACCGATTTTGCTCAAAATCAATATGGTTGTTACTTGATACTACTTGTATATGCATACCAAATTTCATTAAAATCGGTTGAAGCGTTCTTGAGTTATCGCACCGACAGACAGACGGACGGACGGACATTTTTCGCTCCCACCATGTATTATTATAAAGTTCCAGTACCTGGCACTTAATAACAAAGAGCCAATGAAATAATTATTTAATTTGAAGAATTTAATCAAATCGAATTCTCACTAAAAGTTTTAACGAAAAGCATTGACCAAGCTGGAAAATGTAATTCTTGAAACAATTTTTAAAAGTTCTAAAATTGCAATCATTGTATCATTATACGAGTACGTGATTATTTTATTAACTAATATTCATTATTTTCTGAGGGATTTGATTCGTCACTCCGTGTTTAACAGGACATTCCACGAAATATTATACGAAATTTGCGAAACTTTGTGTCAATTTGTGTTTTGGTTGATACTCACCTTAGTTAGTCTGGAGTATTGGCATGTTTATGGTTAACAAGAATTATTCCTACTAAAAAGGTTTGACGGCTTCTTCTAGGTTCTTACTCATGTCATGAAATTTCCTCTTTAGGATGTCTTCAAATGCAATGTCATTACCAGATTAATAATACGTACATATCTGCTTTTTACTGGCATAGCAGCTAATTGTGACAAATGTGTAACTAATTGCATTCATCAAATTCTAAAACGGTGCAAAGTTTTACTACAAGCCTAGCTTGGGATTTATTACAAATTCATTGCATTCTCTGGGTTTATTCATTTCAATCTATTTATGCAAAATTACCTATAATCCTCAAATTTTTACTACAGTTTTATTGATAATTTTGTTATTGAATTACATAAGTTCACCTTTATAAATAACTGGTTCTGAGAGTGGAAATCATGTCCGGTACTATTCTTCATGCAATTTGTCGGAGGTATGTACATACATAAGAAAGTATGTCCCGTTGTAAAATTTAAGGGAATTTGCTATTAAGATGAAAGCTTGTACTGTACTTTGAATAACTTACTTCCAGATAATCCTAAAAAACAAAATCAGGGCAATAAAAAAAGTCGAAATGGGCCGTTCTTTTTTATATCAAAAGTTAAAATAAAGTTAGACCTAGCTACAACAAATTTTTGTTTAAACATTTAAATAAACATGCATTGGATCTATGCTTAATTGTCATTTCATCCATGGATTTATGAAAACTTGCTTGTATTTTTCCTTAAGCTCAGTGCTTACCTATTGTTGTAAAATCTTATAAACAGAAATCTTAGAACAGCAGTTTTGAGCGTATTTGCCTAATTACATATATTTAGACCGTGATGCAAAATGTTTTTGCCCATGCTCATTACATTTTTTTTCAATTAATCTACAAAATCAGTAGTTAAATACCTACTTTGGTCTTATCGCAAGCAGCCATCAAAATACTTGCTTATAGTTGATGAGTTCTAGTTCTCTTGCTTGCTTGTTTAAAATACTATTTCCGGTTGTTATGTTAAACCTACGTATCAACTGATGTATAATATATTTGTCCAAGTACTGTAGCTGGCGTATACTCAAACTTTAAGAATACTTTTACGAAATGATTAGTTTTATATAGATATCGATTTTTAAAATGCAAATGACATATTATAGCTACATATTTAACCTGAAATATTTTGTAGTTATTTTAAATAAGCGCTTAACGGGCAATCGCAATGAAACTGCCTTTATTTCCCCTGACAAAATAATATTTTAATGTGATTGTCGAAAATAATAAGTTGGAAATTTGTAGATAAAGTAATTTAGCTTTAGTATGTTGTATATTTTTACTTTAAGATATACAGATTTTTGTGAACAGTCGAGACATGGCATAGTCCAAAATCTCAAGTTTCCGTTTTGTAGTAGCCAATTGCGTACTCTGGGTTTGCATCTAGCAGAACAAAGTAGCAAAAATTAATGGCTCTACATTTTGACCTTGATATGTTTATGTACTATCATTCCAACAATTTTTGATAACGTTAACAAATTCCTGTTTGGAAAGAAAATACTATATATTTAGTCTAAAGAAACAATATTTTTTTCATAAAATTGAATTAAAATACCCATAGGCCTGAGCTCACTGCAAAATACAAAAATTGTACTACAACCTTTTCAAGATTTTAGAATCAATACATTTCCGACGAATAAATTTAATTTAGGGTTTCATATTTTGACAAGTATTCTTATAATAGCTTAAACGTGAAAACATAATTGAACGGAAAATTCGATTTCCTGTATAGGCAGTTCTTTTACGTATATATGTACAGTTTGCCTTCTAAAATGATTCATTGTTTGCTGAAATTGGTTGTGCTTTACCAATATTTATCAATTAGTGCAAATGTATGGGATCCATATCAAATAGACGTTTATCACGTAAATATCAGCAAACAAATGCAAAGTGGATCTGTTAATTTTATAGGAACAACAACAATGAACACAATACCAAGCCCCACCTTTGAAAACGAAAATAAATACCGATCGATAATTGATTTGGCAAACATATTTGATCAACTACAGCCAAATAAATGCTTTGTGACAATTGATAACTTCCTGGTAGCTAACATTTATCCTTCAAACTATCCAATCGTGCTGCGACAATTTATTTCTGTGTATTTAACGCGTAACCTGAGTAATACAACACCAACGCTGGATACAATGATATGGCTGCAACGTTCGTACTCTAGAAACGTGTCTTTACAAGTTTCAAAGTCAGATGAAGAAGAATATTGGTTTTTAATTAAATGTCCTTCTTCATTTTCCCTTTTACTTGATACATATTTAAGCGACGTAGTATATATACAAGATTTGTGTGTTCGCCTTGATTACATAAAACTATCATCGCAAAGTAAAACCTGGAACTGTGAAGTTCAAATTTCTCTGCAGTTGCCCCACCGCTACATAGACTATTACAACGACAGCTTAAGTTTTAACTACGGCACTCAGATATATACTGCCCGCGCATTTCATTACCATCATTTTTCCTCAAAAACCGCTTCTCAGGAAACAAGCGTTTTTCATAGAATTCATGTTATACCACCGACAACTGTTGGCAAAATTTTTATCTTAGTCACACAGAAAAAACTGGTTGAAACATACTGGAATTACAAAAGACTTTTGTTATGGATGGCAAGTTCAGTGAAAGGTAGGTGGTACGAGATTTGGCATAGGATTCAGTACCAAAATCATTTTATAGCATCACTTTCTCTAGCAAATTCTAATCTGATAAATGTTAGTACTCAAAGCTCAGAAATCAAAAATACTATGAGGATAGTTTTTACTCCCATTTTGACTACTAATTCCAACAAACTCTTTATAATATCTAGTATTATGAGATTTCCCGAACCAAATTTGCTCGCAACTCACAACGAAGTTTATCCGTATTTGTGGGCTTTGCTACAACTATCATCTGGCACTATTTCATCTCATATAACGCGTTGCAAGAATTATCTCTGGCCAGTAGCGAAAGTTTCCTCTATCGTCAATTTACCGTTTCGAAATCCCAATAACAAATTTGCACACGGCATTGCTGCCCTGATATTGGCTGCTTTTAAAAATTACTCAAAGGACTCTGATTATGATTATTGCTTTGAGAACTTTTATGATGGAGTAATAACTGAACAGGAAATGAAACTGTTTCGTACACACACTTTTATAAGTTCACAAATATCCGGAAAAAGTTCTACAGGCTTTCCATTTACAATTCGAGATTTTATAAATGAGCTGGGATTCGTAAGTTGTGGTGGATATGACACAGATGTTCAATTTAAGGAACTCTTTAGTGTTTACCAAACGTCTGTATGGCTGGGCATCATTGCAACCCTAATTATAGTTGCCAAAGTCCTTGTTGTTTTAAATTCAAATCAGCAGCGAACATTTGTTGACTACTTAGCGATGACAACAAAGTGTTTAATAGAACAAGGCAACCCGTTTTACAGTCGGTTAGAAAAACATTTAAAAACGCGATACGTCATGATTTTCTACATGCTTATGGCTATTATTCTAAGCAATGCTTACAAAAATCAGAATGTCTACAATTTAGTCTCCCCAATAGTACCCGTGCCATACAAAATGTTTTCTGAGCTAACAGTAGACAAATTTAAAATATATAGAAAAAGTACTACAATTATGTTTTCTCCGTATTTAGTTTCGGATTTTATGTCGTATGTAAACGATATTCCAGACAAATTCATTGCTCATTGGAATAACAGCCATCGATTGGAGTTTTACTTCCCGGACGGCTATATAAATTCTGTTTTATACACAAATAATGTCAGCGATATAAATAAACAAGCGGCATTGGACAATTCGATATTGCACCCGCATTTGTTAAACATAGTAAAGACTGTTTTTAATCAAACAGCTGCATATTTTTCAAAGATGTCAGCTTATGAGAGACGTGAAAATGTAATCGATACGGATCATATAGAAAACATGGCTCGCACAGAAGAAGAAAAACTGTTACTTCAAGCATTAAAGACTTGCAATAAAACTTCTTTAATTTTACGAATGACTAAGTGTAAAGAGTTTGGAAGGAAACTTCAGCGGATGGGGGGTTATAAGTATTTGTCTGTTGGAGTGGAAACGTATGAAGAATTATATACAACTTTAGAAATACATGGTATGATACATCAAAATTTACTGAAACGACTTGATGGAATAAAAGAGTTTGGAGTTGTAGAATTTTGGTTACGACTTTTATCCAATAGTAAAATGTTTTTACCGCAGTCCATTAAGGAGGCTGAGCCAACAGCAGCGACTATAAATGGTAATGTGCAGGTGCTTTTTTTCGTATGGGTCGGTGGAATTATTTTGTCGTTTCTTATTTTTGCTTTTGAGACGAAGCAAATTATATATGCATTTCTTAAAGTCCAAATTCATTGTACCTGGAAAACGTTCATGACATATGCTACACATGCCCGAGCATGCATGAAAGTGGGTTTTTTAAAAATTGTAATAAATAAAAATAGTTTTAAAATCCCTGGCTTCTGCAAAAAATTTTACAAATCGTGTATCCGTTTGGTTACGAAGTAATGCTTAAAATACAAATTATATGAATGTTTCCATGGTACGGGTGCAAGACATATTGCATGCAACCCATGTTATTTAAGCTCGTCGTTTAGCGTTGTCAAGATTATGCTGATGTTACAAATAATATTTTTACGTTACAAATTGTTAATGCTCATGATTCAGTGCTTATACATAAAACAATCTAGGTAAATACGTAAAGGTTTTTATGTTAAATGTAAACAGAAAAAATATATCAAATAACAATTGTTTCGTCAAATCAAACAATATTTCAACGATGCTCTTGTTGCAATCAATCCCAATTACAAAACGTTTAACCACATCTTAGAGATTGTATGATGCCAGCTGACACTTATAAACACTGAGAGTTACAAAGATAGACCACCGTCGATAATCCTATTGTTTTGCTTTACGAGATTTATAAAAAAAGGTTAGGATTAATAGTTAAAAACATAGACCCGTTCAAGCGTGGTAGTATGCTACTTGCATCATTTCTCACCTTTGGTGCCATATAGGCATGATTGGTCACGGTAACGCAATGGTGGCTGTGTTTAATTCACGTTATCTGCTATGCAATGTGCTTATTTATGTAAAATCTCTGCTGTCAACCCTGTACACTTGACAAGTTTAACTTTGCTGGCCTTGGGCCAGCGGATTTTTATATAGAGGATACAGTTTTCCGGTACTAGCAGGGGGCTGGCGAGCACAGGGAGCGGAGCGACCGGAGCCGCCCCCGGGGCGACAGCAAAGGGGCCTTCGGCCCCTGCTTGTCGGGCGAAGCCTTTACAATGTACTTGTTCATTTTCCAATAGTAATCCAATAACGTTAGTAATTTCATACAGTGGGTAATTCATGTCCATGTAAGGTTGCGTTAGAAGGTAACGTGAATTAGATACCCAGCCACTATAGCCTTACCGCAACCTTCTTATTTATGTATGTATGTAGAATCTTTTAAGAATTTGCTTTTTTTGATTTCCATTGTTCTCACAACGAAGAAAAGGAAAAGGGATTAAAAAGATTAAAAAAGTCTATGTTTGTCAGCATCTACCTTTGTTGGTTTACCATCTTAGAAACCATATCTCATGTTGTTTGTTTTTTATACTTGTACATATACGAATTTTTTAAAAACAAAAATGAACACTATTTCACGTTTCCGATATTTAATTTAAGATAAATGAATAAGGTATAGTATTTTACAAATAAAATTTGTGTATTCTGCTGCTAATGTGACTATATTGAATGACACTGGTAAACCAATTATTTTTTACTGCTTTTGCAACAATAGAGCAAAGATAAATTTACTTTTGCTACATGCTTTGCTTCAAATGTCAGCTGGTATTTTGCATTTTGTTCGCACGTGGAGGATTCGAAAATTTTCAATGGTCACGAGATTACTTGTATCGCTAACACTTGTTAATAAAACTTTCTAGTTTCTTTTTGTAGTTATACACAGTACATGTATGTACATTTAGCCAAAATTCGTACATTCGTTGCGTTAAGAAATATAGCCTTTTAAAAAAATTTGATTTTGGGCAAAAATTTTACGAGATGGGAACTTGTATAATTTTTTAATTTTACATGTACTTGTTTCTAACCAAGTATAATACATCAATTTGTTGGTAAGATTGTGGGCTTTCATAATCATGCTAAACTTTTTTCCCGGCAATGTTCATTACATGCAAAAAGCCATCTAAACTGAAAAAGGATGATATCTCACCACTTTGGACAGCTGTATCTGGTATTCTATAAAATGGATTTTCCCAAATTTTCATTTTAAAGAAACTTCACACGTTTATTGGTATGCAGCCAAAAAAATATTAAGATTTCGTCATTTAATCTAGTAGAAAAATCAATTCATTTAAGTGAAGAATGTGATTTGGACGTTTTTCTTAAATTACTTATTACCTTGCGATTTTAGCAAGGTTCTAGGAATGGCTGTGTCGTCCGTCCGTCCGTCTGTCTGTCTGTCGGCAGTATGACAGTAATGCCCCACACCCAAAACCGCGCTTGTCTTCAAAAATGCATTGCTTTGTTGTTGTTTGTGCTTCAGTATGGCAAATGAAGTTTTATGCAGATGATTGAAAATGTTTACGATTATTGAGGATGATTGACGATTGATATAAAATGAAAGTCAGGTGACGCTAGAAAATAAATATTTTAAACCTGTATGATAATTTTCGTAATTGTGCAAATAAGTGTGTGTAACAAATCTCTAATCATCACGAAAAAGTTCATTAATGTGGACAGTGCTTCTTTTTTATCATTTGTTTCTCTCTAAACAATATTTTCTAAAGTCAATAGTTTGGAATTTAGCAATAATCACCCAATCAGTTCAGCCAGTCAGAATATCTGTGTCGAGTAGTTAAATAATCGCTATGACGATAATAATTTTGTATTATTGACCAGTGCTCAATGATAGTAAAATTTGTAAACACAGTCACGAATTTTAAAATGGCTGATTAGCTAAACTGCCAACCATTTACTGAGCATCCAACGATATTTATTGCGCATCCCGTACCAATTAATTCGCATCAAATTCAAATATTAAAGATGCTTATTCAGAAGTAAGAGCTTACATCTAGTGTATTCTTGGAATTAGCATCCAAAAAACTTAGAATATTTTTTTAGGTTCTACGACACCATACTTTATTCAGATTGTAATGCAACTATAATTGTCTTTCCAAACTGTTATGTTCATATTATAAGAATACCAAACTAAAAAGACTTTCTCAAATAAAAGATAGAAACCAACCTGGCTCACACCGGTTTGAACTCAAATCATGTAAAAAATTAAAGGTCGAACAGACCGTC
>JAQFYG010001118.1:0-21144 GCA_034694325.1 Entomobrya corticalis
CATATCTTGATGCTTCTAGGAGAACATTCGAACCCAAAAAAGCTCAACATATGGCTATCATTTTATTATATAGATTACTGCGAATATGCTTTTTTATCAAACTATTATAATTGAAGAATTCGCAATACATAAAGTTTTTGCATTGGAATTTTTCAAATATATCTTTGGATAATAAATACATGAAGTCTATACACGGTAGTTCTGAAAATGAACGTCTTTATCTTTGTTGGTTTTACCATCCCCTTTCTTTAACTTATAAGGTGCAGGTATAGTTTATTACAAATTGGAACGGAAAGTAAAAAGTAAATATTGTCTGTTTATTGCTGTTAAGCTTGTTTGTCTGTCCGTTTGCCGCAAACTGTCACGTCCCTATTTCCACTGTTTTGAAATTTTCTGGTATCCCTTATATTGCCTTTCAGATTTTCAAAAATGTTTCAAATTTTCTTTCTAAGCCATCATAAGGACGCTTTAGTCCATTTCGTATATATTTACTATAAAACAAAACATATTTATACTTAACGCAATCAAACCTTAAATTTCTCAGACAATGAGATGCGTTTTGAAATATACATAATGTATTCAATGAACCTTGCTTGCGTAGAACATAACGACATGGAAAGTATTATTTGTTTGTGCAATCAGCACTGAATCTACATAATAGCAAGTCATATTTATATCGTTACCCAATACTACAACTATTAAGAAGTCTCTACATCGCAACCGAAAAATGGCATGATACTCACCCTACAGACGATTTCCATATCTCTTTTTGAAATGAGTGGGATGTCAACTATTTTAGTTGTATTAGTTATGTAGCTGGCAGCAAATTAGAAAATGAAACTACGCGCTATCGTCACGTCTGTACACCACGCAAGCAAAATAGCCCTGCACATACAAGTATGAATGTATGGAGTTTATATAATAAACATGATGTGTAAATACCTATATGAGCTATACGATAATAATGCTGAATTTTGCATGTACGTCCAAAAATACCAAAGGAGCAGTGAGGAAAAGATGGAAAGTCTCTTACAAGGATGAAAATGATCAAAGTTTGTCACAAAATCAATGTATCTGCAGACATATCTTGTTTTATGCCTGGCTAGTTCCCTATTTTCTCCTCTTGGCCTACGGTAAAAGTGCCACTAAGGCTGGCTGAGAGTGAGAAATAGAAAGTGGTTGTGGCATTGCGAAATCATGCAAAAAACATGCAGTTACTTGTTTAGTAACATCAACACTACCCACTCACATTACCACTTTCTCCCTCCATTTCATAGTATGTATTAGCTCCTTGTATACTAGATTGTTCTGTTCTACATAATATACATAAATATCTATATCTAAAATTCAACAGCAGCAATGCAAAAGGAAACCATCTACTTCTTCATTCACTCTCCCTCTCTCTCTCTTTTCGTCCCTCTACAATTTTGAAATAACTTTGAAAGTGGATTTTGGAGCAAACATGAAAGTTGGCTGATAATGTTCTCTCGTTGCTCTTACTCTCTTCTTCTTTTTCATTGGAGAAAACTTAGCGAAAACATGTAGTATTCTCATCATACATGTTTAAAAGATATTGTGTCTTTTGTGGCAGGAGAAAGCATGATCATAGCGAGAGAGAGAGACATGGGCTATAGACATATTTTGTTAAGGTTCTAAATATTCTCTCTGTGTCGAGTAACGTGCCAGGCAGTAATGTGAGGAGAGTGTAGTGTTGTGTACTTTATAAGCATAGATACATTTTACAACGCCGCAGTTCTGGCAGCACCGGAGTGGTATAGCAGTGCTGATGTCTGTGTGGTCTCGTCTTTTTGAGATCCGTTTCACGCGGTAAAAGGAGTTGTGTGAGCTTGTCATGATTTATTGCAAGTATCTATAACACATTTATTCTTGATGCATCGAGCTTTCTTGCCTTTTCTCCTCTTTATCGTTTCTCTCTTTCCCCCTCTTTCTCTCTCCCAATTTTACAATGCCTGATATTGGTCGTGGTAGTACTACTGTTAGCGATTCCTCTGTTTCTTGTTTTTCTTCTTGTTTGAAACGAACGAAACTGAGCAGTTTTTGCAACTGTTTGGTAAACATTGCCGTTAGTGCATCTGCTGAGTTATGAATCTGCACTGTCAGTGGACCTCTTTCCTCAAGAGGATAACGGAAAAGGATAAAAATACGTATAACGTGTATCATCGTCATCATCATCGTATGTATGGCATGGCCGCATTTTTCATGCAAATATATACACAAGTACAGGAAACGTATTAATGCAAAAAAGAGAATGAAGAAAGCAAAAATGTACACAATTTCATCCATGTACATTTTATTGAAGAAGAAGAAAATACCATCAACATCGTCATCAGTATCATCACAGAAAATATATGAGAGCAATATGAAGATACATAGACTTTTTGCTGACAGCCATGAAATACGGTTTAAGAGCACTGTACATTTTTTTACTGCTACACATACCACTACAAAAGTTAAATTCGTGGATATGTGGGTTGTTTTGAGCAGAAAAAGAAAAGAAGAATAGCAGCAGTGCCGAGTGGAATTTTAGCCTACACTTATTCCCTACATTTTGGCATTCAAGAAATACCAGCGCACACCTTCTTTTGTGTTATTTCTCTTTGAATTTTTTTCACTCCAACTAAATATAGCAATGTTATATCCACACCAGTCAACGACATGAATGATACGAGTGACAATGAGACCTTTGGGAGCGATCGAAATTGGGCCTGCCACCTGGTTTACAAACCTTAAGTCTTTCTTTTCTTTTTTTCTCTTGCTCGGCACGTAAAACTGCATAGGTATATGTTGTGTATGTAGACATACATAAACACAGATTACATACTTTGCACATTTATTCACACGCAAAAGTATAGATAGCCAGTAGAGCGAGTATATACATACATTTCAAATTTTTTTTCAATCGATACCCCATTTTAAGATTTGCCTTGGAAGCTGGATAGAGGAGAGAAAGAAAGAAAACACAATAGGTAACTATTATTTGCTTGCACCATGAGACTCCCACTAATATCGTCTTTTTCAATAATGTCTTGTTTTCCATTCTCGTAGGGAAAAACCAGTCGTTTGATCATTTGCTTCAATTGCTCTTCTAGTGTAGTTGTTCTTTTGTCTCGTTCTTCTTATCACAAAACAGCTACTAAAATACCTATCATCACTCTCACTCTACATAGTTTATAATCTTATATGTAAGCAGGGGTATTTTGTGACAAACGATGAACATGTATTTTGTAAAGATTTGTTAACGACTTCCAAAGAAATTCTCGCCAGTTATTTTATAGGAGAACATAGTATTCATTGTATAGGTATTAGAGGAGTACTCAGAAAGATGGATAATTTTTTTTCGGTGGAGCTCTCATCTAACGTTTTCGGAATGAAGATGATACGTAATATGTCTGTGTCTTTGTTAGAGTTTGGTCTTTTCTCTTTACACCTTCCCCAACCTCTTGAAAAGTAACATCTAAAAATAAAGATTTATACCCAAATAAAAGTAACCATAAATGTAGTTGTGGTAGGATCTATTGGCACGTAATCGTAAATCTTTATATGAACAAAAATATGCGTATAGATATGTTATGTAACTTAAATATTTTTTCTTATTGAAAGCCAAAGAAATTAAACCCGTTTGAAAAGATCTTAGACTGAACTGGGTTGCACCGCCACACCATGTGGTTGGTATTGTGTATTTTTGTTCCTGTTTCAGTATCCCACTCGTTCTTCTCTTTCCTCATGTGTGTATGGCAATGGCATTGAGTGTTTCTTGCTGGTTTTGTGACGAAGTGGCTCACACAAGTAAAGCCAACAAGCGGTCGTCTTTGCAAAAGACAGGGGATTCACTCAAGTAAAAAAGATTTGATTTAGGATTTTGTTGGTACATTGGTATACCTACATTGAAAGTAGAGGCTTAACTAGGTGAAACTGGCTCTTTATTCTTTTTCTTATTTCTTGAGAAAAAGAGATGTGAAAGAAATAAGAAGAGAAAAAGCATTGGAGAATGGAAGTGTGATAGTATTTTTCTGTTGATTCACTTTTGCTGGCTTGCTGTTGAATACATATATTTGTATATATCTAGTCCACCTTTCAACAAATCGCACTTATTTAATTCCACAACGGTTACAAGTACAATCGCATGTATACTTAGTTGATTGTATGTACTGGATGGAAAGAGTTGAGGTTGAAAACGAAAAAGAAATGTGCAAAATGGGAAATCGCAAGGAAAAAGTGGAGGTCTAAGCCAAAATAAGCACACCTGCTGCTTGTATTAAATTTCTCATGGAAGAGTAAAGCTTTGTGCCTTCTTTTATGGCATAAATTGTGTCGCTGTCGCACTTATAAGAATATCCTGGCTGGCTGAATGTTTTTTCACAAGATTACTGTTTTTTGTAACACCCAACCACGTAGTCACTGCCATAACAAATATCTATATATATCCATGTTGAACATATTATACTCTCCAAATTTGATGGAAATACACGTGTGTAGTGAGGAGAACAGTTATAGTAATACCATATGACTATGGTCTCGTTGCAGGGTGAAGGGACACGGAATGTGTGCAACCAAATAAGAATGACAATCCTGATACAGAGAAAAGCCAAAGTTAAAGTTGATGGATTTTTACCATGACTGAGCTTTTCTATTTATGCTGGTGAATTCGACACAGATTGATCAGTCAGCATAATATTATTATTTTGGGCTTTCACTTCAGTTAGCATATACATACACCTTACATAATGCAACCTTTGATATATTACTCATGCGTCTTTTTTGTGCTACGTCCCACACACCTTGACGTTAATTCATTGCTTATTTTAAGCTCATCACGTACGACTACATCTTTTATGCAATTTTGTTGGTTGAACTAAAAAATCACAGCGGAAATGTGATGGTAGAATTTTTGTGCATCCCCTTTTTGTCCCAAAAGGGATTTCCTTCTTTGCATATTCTATTTTCCCAAGGAACGGCAACCAAAAACCTTGTGACAATGACACAATTTTTTCTATATAAAATGTAGCTCTGGCATATGACGCACACTGTATTTCCATGTCCTTGTGTAGGTGAAATATTCGGTGTTGCTTTTTTTAAATGATACTGCTGGGGTGTTATTACTGCTAATGTGAATATATGAACATGTCTATGTCAGGTTCCTTTCGTTGATAATAGATTCAAGAGAGCGTCTGAAATTACAAACATCCTGTAAGACCCACCTTTCCTTTATACTGTAGTGTAGTACTCTGGCAAAAGTAGGGTATGACCTTCGAGTTTGTGCTCTGCAACCCGTGAAAAATAGGGTTAGCAAATTTGGAATTAGAAAGTCGACACAGTACACTGAATTTGACAAATTCAATGTTTATTTATTCAAGGGATACCATACCGTTGATCCCTTTATACCTTAGTTTCGGAGGAGGAAGCTTGTATTTAAAATGAGTTACCTCGGTAGTCAAGTACCATTGGGAAATGCTGAAGTCAACGATGATGCTTTATTGTTTCGTGAAACGAATAGAACTAGTGACTTCAGTGGTTGCTGTTTACTTTTGTACGGGCTCATAGTAATATTCATGTTGCTGCAATCTAATCTAATTTTCATTGTTTATTCTTACGTAACCTTTTCTCAGAAGAAATTTAGAATGGTAAATATTTAATTGAAAACAGTTCAAACATTATAGTAGACAGGCAGAGAATAAATAAGCATTATATCTGCATAATACATGGAATATTCATTGAATGTTTTCATTTAGGTTCTTATGAGATTTTAGTTGACAAAGTGCTTAATGTTAACGAAGAATGTCCTTCAATGTGTAATAATTATACCTACACTCTACACACATAAATGACAGTGAAGCACAAATACATTTGGACATTTAGAAACAATAGATTTGAATTGACACAAAGGATTTTATCAACGATGCTAAACAATACGCACATGTTGTTAATACATCTAAAGAGTTAATTAAAATATATCATACTACATATTATTATATGCAAGACAAAATGTCTCCCAAATTATTGCCAAATTCATTTATTTGTCCTGAAGTATTTGTTATTATTCATTTTCATTGGCCTACTGTACAAAATAGCAACTTCAAATCAAATAACGTGCTTGTAATGATAAATTATATCGTGGCGTCGTGCTGTTTTCACGACAATCACCCTAATCTATCACGTCTGTTTTCTATGCAAAGAACGAAACAGTAGTCCTTTGTATTTTGTTGCTACATAAAAGTACATTGTCAATTCTTGAGTTGAACCAAGCGAGTAATGGTCTGTGTTTACAAATCATAATGAATGTATATGTAGACATATGCACACCTAAGTATCAGCTAATGAAACGACAGCCAATTACTGAAAAAAAGAATGACAAATTTCACTTTGTATCACAACTCGGTAGTAATCAACAAGACAAAAACTGAAAAAATGAAAAGGCTATTGTTGGATACACTGTCTTGTCACCATTTGTAAAGATAATCACATTTTTCAAAATATTACATTTTGATTATGATAGTGGAAATAGTAATAAGAGGTGGTGGTGAAAGTGAAAACAAATGCCTACCTAGATACAAAAGCCTTTTTCCATTTATATGTGTACAAAATCACGCATGGATGTTTCATGCAATTATGTTGTGTAAGATTTGGTAAGGACGAATTTCCATTCGCGGAAAAATTCCCTAGCTGAACTATTTTTTATTGAAAGAGTACTAGCTACTGTTTGTATTAAATATGTGTGCATTTCCTCTGTTGAGAATACAAGAAATATTAGTGGCACCATTTGGCATCCGGAATGTTATTTGTGTATTTAACTTGTTATGCGTGAGTATTGATGATCATTCATATGTGAAATAGGTAGGTGTAATCTAGTATTTGACAGATGTACATAAAAGCACCGTTACCACAAAACGTACAAAGCCGCACATTTTTCTCTCCTTTTTATAAAAAAAATGCAAAGAACCAAATTATTGTTTTGTACAATTGGAATGTATAATGGGAAAATATGGCTGAATGAAGGTAGTGGGTAGTGAGTGAGTGTGTGTGGCTTTCACTTTTTCTCCCTCTCATGATATACTATACAATACATTTCCGCCATCACTTCTCCCTTTTCTATCTCATACATCAGTAGTCAAACAGACAAGGGGAAGGAGACATGGCGTGATAGTTACGTGATCGTTATTCCTAGCCGAGATTATTAGAGCAAATTGAATTGAAGCGTTATTACACCGATCACGTGCTGGGCCGTCGATTATTTCCTCTCGTTTCTCTACAAAATAGACCAGTATTTTGTAATCTATAATATGTAGATATATACCTAGAAGTCGTCACCAAGTTTTGAGAATTTGAGCACACGCAGTTATTGTATCATGCCCCTACCAATATAGCACAGCAATCCAATTCAGCTGAGTTTGGGCTGTTTTTTACAAAATGGTTAAAAGATAAATATATATATTTTTATTTATAGATGTAAACAACTATCAATAATGTTATATTCGTGGTCGCCGAGAACAAATATGAAGAGGGTATTTGTTTACATTGTGAAAGTTGAGGATGGCGAAGCCCACCAAGTTCTTGGCTCACGGATCGGTTGCCAACTTTTTCAATCGATAAACCCACAATCCAAATGATGTGTCAGTAGTGTGTGTACATAATGGCGTGCATATGTAGTGAAGTGAAAATATGTCGACTCTCTTTTCTAAAATTGTATTGCATCAGAAGATAGAGGATGAGAAAATAGAAGTGGAAGGGAAGAGCCTTGTCGTTGTAGACTTTGTAGTCGAATTTCGCATTAAACTGATAATAACTCATGATAAGGAAACTTTGTCACAACAAAAGAATTTAATTGAATCTAGAAGTTTGAAATCTATTGTGCACAAGGAACGCAAGGAATAATCTAAGGTAATAATAGCGACAGCTCTTCTCAGCATATAATATTGGGCCTGGCCTCTAAAAATAGCAATAAGTAATCTACTAACAAAACAACGACAATTTCCAGGAATACAGTGTAATATACCTATAATATAGCAACGACACATAATATCCGCCAAAGGATGAATGTCACTTTACCTGACTTCATTGCATTCGTTTTCATTAAGAAAATACCAAACAACCACTACCGCCTACACAAACACAATACCTTATATTTCAAACTGAATGACAAAATTTGTCTACAACCTAGCGTCTCTGACTTCACGTACTATTCCTATTAAGTCAAGAGACACATGTACATTTATGTATGGATGTAGATTGTGGCAAAAATTCTAGACTTGTTTCACCGTAGTTTGCAGAAGTAAACTTTTTGTTCGCTAGATTACACAATGAAATATCCATGTTTATTGTTTTTGGCTTTATAATTTTTCTATTATAATGAGCTTTACACTTTTTTACTCAATTGTTCAGCACGTAATCTATCTTTGCCCCATATACATTTTTCCTCTTTCCGCAAGTCACTCATTAATCCTTCCAATATGAAAACTAATTGACATGTGGTATGATTCAGCGTAAAATTACAGTAGTAGTACTTGTGGTACTCAAGTTGCAACGCGTACAACGATGTCAGTTTAATACGATCGTGTGGTATTCCTCACCTGTCGCCTGTCATATATTAAGTGAAAATCTGCTTTAATACAATAATGAGGTTTGATATGAAAAGAACGGGCGAACGAATTTGGAAGCAAGTAAATTTAGGACACTTGTATGCTATCTCTCATTCACCACTTTGTCATCTCTAGGTTTTCATTACATAATACTTTTGCGAAGACGAATTGTTTCATGAAACAACAATATGGATTTTTTAAAGACAATGGTCTTGAATATTATTGTCTCTGGATATATTTTCATCAATTATGTATTATGTAATAACTAATGTGTAGTATAGCAATTCCCTGAGTGGAGACTATGAAGTCACAAGCAGAATTAAAACGGAAATAATTGTAGATAAATTATAAATGTGATATAAGTGGGATCAACAAATAATGGCATTGAAATTATTATGTTAAAAATTGAAAATGTGGTTGTACGTGTACGTGACAGTATGTTCTAATTGAATTTTTTGTTTCTTTTAGGTAATGGGCTACCCAAAATAACTCTTGCAAAAAGCCATACAATGATTCTTTTTTTTGCTACTAGTGCGTAAGTAAATATTCCAAGATTCCTCTAATGAAAGGGCCGTTTGAAAATAGCCATAAAACCAGCTTGTGTTAAGACATGAAATAAAAGTTGCATAAAGGCATATTTAAGGGAAATAACTTTTTCAGGTTTGCTTTAGTATAAATATATCTATTCTTTTGTCAACTTTTCGAAACCCTGCTAAAGTGGTAGGCAAACTAATTAAACTAAACTTACTCAATATTAAAAAGGTGAAGGTAAATTCCGTACAAGTGTGTTCCACGTGAATATTATACGTAACGAAGCACATTCTTTATTATTAAGGTGCAACGTTAACTTTACATAAGCATAAAATATAATTTAGTATAGTTCAGTCTCCATTGTTTCTAGAGAAAGTCTGTAATTTGTGTGGTACTCGCTACGGTTTTGTGCGTTTCTCGCACATTTGATGAAAAAGTACGTACCTATATAAAACTTTAGCATTTCACAAGCTTTTCACTTATTTTTCTGTGCACATTTTTGAAAGAAAAAGTATTTTATAACCATTGAATGTGCCTAATCCATGTAGATACCTTCTATTCTTATTGTTCTGATAAAGCCTCTATCTGTTCCTTCTGTCGGTAGCAAAATGGAAGAAACGTCTAGTCCTTTTAGAGAACACACGATAATTGAATGAATGAAAAGAAAGATAGAGAAGAAGCAGAGAGCAAAAAACGTGAACCATTCTACTTTCGATTCATTTCTCGAGTGCAATTACTTAATTTAATATATTGTAGTAGGAGTAGAATGTAGAATACATACATATATATAAATGGAAAGACAGAAAAAGGTCTCGCTAAACCACAAAGACAAGAATGAATTGCAGTGAACAATAGAGTTCAATTTTTAATTCCGTACAAGGTATAGTCACGTAGAATAATTCAACGGAAGCCATTTTACCATTAAGAATCTTTTGTAATCGTCTGTACTATCCTTTTGCTTGACAGTCAGCAAAGAAAAGCGAATATTGCTTTTATCTTATAGTATATTATACTTTCTCTTACATGTAGTGTGCAGGTATAAACACTATTATTATGCATCTATCTGCATGTTACATAAAGCTGGCAGAAACGAGTTTGAAATAGCATTCTCTCATCTTTACAATTACGCATTTGAAGAGACAATCTCTTGGGTTTCTCATTCTGAACTGAACCTAACATAAGCTCGTGGTGGTGCTATGTAGTACTTCAAGATCAGTTTGACGTTACATGTTAAATGGGTTTAGATTTGGATCCAGTTTTGCAAAACCACGTGGAGTAGGGGCCAACAACCAAAACCAACCAATCTAATGATTTAGCAAGTAAAAAGGTTGGATAGTTAGCATTGATTCGCTTCAGTGATTTTATTCACTGATTGCCATACTCTCTGACTGTTATGTAGGCAGGTAACCTTTTTGGGGAACCTTTTGGAAAGTCGCTCACACACATGCAATGCTACGCGTTTGAGTGTGTTTAATGAACAATCACAATGAAATATAGCCTATTGTGTAAATTGCACAAAGGTTTTCAATCCCTACGTTTTCTAATAATTGTCGTGGTCTTTGTACTCTTTGCCACTGACAAAAGTTGAATGCCTCTGAATCGCCCACGCCTTCATATAGATGTCAATGTGCTTTTCTATAAATTTTATTGTACCTTATGTTTTGCTTTTTAATTTTGAATTTAATTTATTAATATTAATAATAAACCATTTAACTTTGCTGGAGATTGAAGATGTAAAAATAGTTTTAACAAGTCTGTTTTATAATATTACAAAAGTCCTATTTAGTTTACTAATAATTCTTCAATTCATAAAATAAAACGCAGTAAACAAATCAATGATGAGCTACACGTAAACCTATTTAACACATGCAGTTATCTTGATTCTGTTCACGTATCTGGAGCTAAAGAAATTGGTTGAACTAATTTCAATTGCCGAATGTGCCGTTTAGTTATATAAAAAAATCTACTCCTTCAATAATAGCTGCATGTGGAGTCTCAAGAAATTAGTTAGTTTCCTAGCTTTTATAATAATTATAAATAAGAAACTTTTCCATCCATCTTTGCTTTGAAATAATCTCCCCATGCTGCTCCTCCGCTGCGTATTCTCACAAAATCTACAATTACATTATTGTGTACAAATTTAAAGCATAATATCAAAAGGCAGGACGAGGAAATAAAAGGATAGTCACGTGCCACCGTAAATTACAACAAACCGTCAGCTACGGCTCAAGTTTTGTTCCTACGAAAGAAACATACAACATTAGTAGATGTATAAACCAGCAGTAGAGAAAATTAAGGTATTATTACGACATGGAAAAAAGAAGATGGGAAAACAGAAAAGAAGAAAGTGAGAGTAACAACAAACTTTTTTCTTGCTTTTTGCCTAGTCGGCGTATGTTTATCTCGCTCTCTTCCACCTACACAAAATTGTATAGAAGAGTGTAATAATATGTTTTATCTAACTTATGTATTTTAAACACACAGTGTAACAACAGGAGAATAATAGTCTATGTAGATATATACTTGTTGTATACCCGTGAAAGTTGGCGAATGATGAAAGTGCGTTTGTAGTTGTAAATGAACTCCGACAAGAAAAGAAAGTGGCAGCGGGGCAGGCAGTAGTAAATCTTAAAATTAGAGAGCAGGAAAAACAGGAAAAGTAAAGAAAAGGAGAAAATACAAATGGCCTGCAGAGAAAAACAGAGGGATGGGGAGAATGTTTAATGTAACACATCGAGAAACCGGGAAAAATAAAAGAAATATAATAGCAAATAGTGTACGGTCAAAGGAATAAAGGCTTGGATATATGAGGCAGAATCTATGTGAATTTTTTCATCTCCACATTTCCAAATGATGAGCTGTGACTGACCACAGAGTGGTCTCTTCTCTACGTTTTTTCTTTCTCTTTCTTGAGAATCCAACTCAATTTCAATAGACTAACTCGTTAGTTTTTTCTCAGTAGTAACTAAAAAACATGGTGCATTTTTATATTTAAGTTTTTATTTTGTTTTCAGTCTACACTTTGTAGTCTGTAGTCAGTGAAATGCAGTCGTAATGACTAGTTTTCTGTGCTCTCTAAATACACATGCGAAAGAAGGCAGCACAGCAAGAGTTGTCTTGTTGTCTGGTCCAACAACTAATTTTAAGCCTTCTATAGCATCCATTTGTCTGCGTCTCGTTTCAGTCTGCTGAAAGTGCAAGTGTTCATTGACATTGAGAGCGAAAAATGTGTTCTTATATTTTAAGCTCTTTTTCTCTCGTCCTTCTTGTATGTTACTTTAATGCACCATATATAAATATTCTTATTTGGCTTGTAGAGATACTTTTTATTTAAATGTGTAGGAGCAGCAATTTAATATCAGCTTTAAGAAAGTTTCAGGCAATAAGAGAGAATTGCATTTTGTTCAGCTTTGACAAAACACTCTGGATTGATGGAAAGAATTTAATTTATTTAATTCCATTCCACTCGATCTTCATGTCTTTTTGATCTCTTTCCTCACTCTTGTACTGTAGTGGCCGAATAGAGCAGCGTTTCACAACCATGATGACCGAGTCAAGGTCGCTTTGATTGAATAAATCTTAATTTAACTATAATGTTCCCCTATCACAAGGGTTTTATTTTGGGAACATTTTATAACAGCATAAATCAAAGTAATCTGTATCAGACACAAATACGTAACATAACACTGACGTCTTTTGTAAGCTGTATTAACTAACTTGATAGTTTAGATCGAAGTTTCTACAATAGAAAGACGTGAAATCGTTTCCGTTTCAAGAGGAATATAAATAGAAATAGGATAACTTTTATGAGCACAATCCTTGTTCTCAGCTCAGCATGCTTGTTTCATCTAAAAAACGACGTCATTCTTATAAACACGTAAAAGTTGAGATAAGGTGCGCCATGTTGAATGATACACGAACCAAAGTTGAGCAAATATCACTTTCCACAAGTTCTCTTCCAGCCAGTTCCAGCAGGTAAAGTGTAAAATGCCACTGCTCTTTAGAACGAATTATTATTTAGTAAACATGCGTACACATGAGCGAGCATTTCATACCTGAACTTATACTTTTGCATCAGCAGCGTAATATGTAAGAAATTGCGAGGATAAATGGGAAGGGTGTGGGAGACGTTGACTACAGCAATAACAGTAAAAGTCAACGAAGCTTGTAATCTATAATGATACTCTGTTCTTCAGTTAATCATTCCATACTGCTCGCATCCTTATTAAACTGAGCTGACCCAAAAACAGCTCATTTGCAGGTTGTTCATCGCTTGAACAAGCTTCTGTCTGATACACCATTGCCAGCATGTAGAAGGAAAAGAAACCATTTATGTCTATTTACGTATATAACAACTTATATGTCTTTGCATAAATAGAAGAGATAATAATGGATCGAATAAAAGATCTTGAGCAATATGTGTTTGCTACTTGGTAATCCGTGCTTTGAATACAACTATTCCTTCTATAGTACCAATAAACTGGTATGTTTGTGAGGATAAGGGTGATGATAATGGCGTGTATATAATGAGGAAAGAAATTTTTTCCTTCCTTATTATGACAATGACGGTACGGCATTCTGTAAAAGTATAGCCTTGGAACGAGGGGTCGTTTTCAAAAGTACTTTCGCCACGAGCAACATATCACAGCTTATGAAGTCGCCAAAAAATAAGATCATTTCTAAAAGCATAGTGGATTATATGTTCAACGCTTACATTTTCGAAAATGGACAAGTCAACATCAAATGACAAAGTTTTACTTGTACGCATGCGACAATCTAATGAAATTGAAAGCAAAGCAAGATATTTTGTGGGTGTTATACATAGCTAATACGGATGGTTTTTACTAAAAATTCTAACAAAAACCATCATGTTGGATGGTGTGCTGAACCTGGTGCTTTGCGAAATTCCTTGCTTAAGTTTACAACAGACAATCAGTGAAAGTAATGCAGGTGCTATTTTTTGAATGAGCATGTTCGTCCTTGTTACTTGTTCATAAGGTCGTCGGTAGAAGGACCACTTTAATCCTGTCCTTTTAAAAGAAAAGGAGAATCTTACTGTAAATGGGAAGCTTGAAATTGAAGTACATTTAATAAAAGTGAGACATTCTCACATTTAGTCTGTTTATGAACGCTTATGGCATCGTAGCTAAGGCGTAATAATAAGTTTGGTGATTGTATGTATATTTTCTTATCAGATTTGTATAAGACATTTTATGCCTCAAGGTTTTATTCAAGATATTATCCTAAATATTACGCATTATCTTGCACGAGTTGTCGAAATTGGTACTATTTGTTGGTCTATATATATAGCACATTTATCCACGATCACCCATAAAATGCATAAAAAGCAGGCAGTAACATACAAACAATATATATATGTGTTATACGAATAGTTTTTACGCTCTTGCATGCATCAGAGCATTTGGAGAAAGTGATATTGTTCCATGGAATGAGAAAAAGGAGAAAAGAAGAAGAGAAAAAGAAACTTTTGTAGAAAAAAGTTCTTTTTTACGACTCGACAAATGAAAATCTATAAACACATGACTTTTTTATCCAACAGAAGGTACTTATTTATTCGAAAAGTTTACTCATTTTGTAGGAAAGCCAGACACTTATTTTTAGGGTAAAGAACAATTTGCAAGTGTATAAATTTTGAAATCTTTCAAAGAAAATATATATGAAAGGAGCAAGCAAACAACAATAACAGCAGTTTTTCTCTTTTATTCTCATCTCCGATTGTTTTCCAGGTTGTGGATGACCTGAGCAAAAACTACGTCGAAATTATTAGTACATTACAGTTTGAGACAATGATGTTTTAACTCCTGATATTGGAAACGTTAACATTGGTACTTTCAATATGTGCGAACGCTCCCATATGATTCAATTATTCCTCTGAACATGCGAGTACTTAATTATTCTGGAACTTTCGCAAACTAAACCAAAATGATAATGTAAAAAAATAAAGGCATGCAAAACGCTATGTTCTAAATAACTGCTACAGATTTGTAGTGCTCTTAAATTTAGCATTGGTAAAGATAAACTATGAATTCAGATTTGACGTAATATTTGAAAGAAAACATGCCACTCAACTCATGCTATGCAACTTATGAAAATAGGAACCATCAAATTCGCCTCCAAACGTGCAGTTACGCAAGCACACTTCCTGGAGAAGACAACATTGCGCCACACAAAATGAGAATACAAAACTTCTGAGGGTACCCTGTTGACATCTCCCTTTCTTCATCCCATCCTTTCATTTATTTCAAAAGTAAAACCTCCATCCATATTTGATTTCATCATTCATCATTCATGATCACCAACTACTAGGACCTGAACGACTCTAAAACACAGGCTTCTCCTTATTATGCAGCATTGAAATAGAAGTCGAATCCGCTACTTAATTACATACATATAAAATATAAAATAAATACATGGTATACATATAAAGAAGAATTTCGTTTTCTCACTAGTGAGAATCAGAATTAAGCTTTTCCTTCAACTGGTTGGCTTATCTGCGAGATTTGACGAGACTGAGATTAAAGTTGGGAGAGAGAAAAACCAGCGAAATGAAATAGGATGATTTTCAAGTACTAATGTAGACAGCTAAAATATATATGAGGCTCTAAACTGGCCTTGTTATACGTTTATGAGTGAGTGGTACGAGATTTTCCACAACCAACATCGAATTTCCTTTGATCTCCAAATGCCAAATGAAATCTCACCTCTCTCGGGTTGTCTCTGTTCTTTTCCAATGGACTTTCCAGAATACACAAAAGGAGAAGGCGAACTTAAAGTCAAAAGGGTTCTTAGTTGAATCCGAGTATATATATTTTTGCTTAAAACTTACTCTTTATCTCTGTGCGCTTGATGCTCAAACTGGCTTATAAAGCGCCCGAGTTGTTGTTTTAGCTGTATGGATATAGTTTTTGTTTACCAGCGAAAAACGAAAAAGGGAAAGAACCTTTGTTATTTGCAATATTGCGCAGGATATTTGATGATGTTATGTGGAGATGTGTGGCTTTACCTACTTTTCGTGGTCTTGGCTCACTACTACAACAACTACTACTCGCCTTCAGTTGCAGCTTGAATAACTATTAAAATCGTAGTGACGATGTCTGCAAAATGAAAATGATGCTCGCGATGATAAGGAGGAAAAGTGTGGAAACGAATGGGAAATGGAAATTATGTAGCAAGAGCGAGATATGGTGATCGTGGCTTTCACTTTTCGCTGGGCTCCTGTACATATGGAGCAACCTAATGTTTACACAGTTTCATTGCAGGCTTGGTGTGTGTGGTTTTGAATGTTTCGGTGTGACTTTTGAGAAAGTCGGAGAAAGTACATGAAGCCTAATTCACAAACCTAGCTTTTTTCGCATTCCATTCCATTATATATGCATAAAGGTAATAAGTAACAATAACAACAAATAATAATATACAAACTACAAGTTTTTAATATGAAAACAACAAGATGAAAATTTTTCAGGGAACAATTTGTGTCGATTCGGTGGAGCGCCTAATAAACCAGAAAGAACTTGGGTTTTTGTGTGCAGAAATCAATAGACAACACTTTTATTTATTTATTTTTTAGCAAAATGAGTGCTGAGGAGAAAGAGAGACTGTTGTAGAATAAGTTTGAAAACCTCAATGCGTGTCGACAACCTCCACAGCTGGGTTTGAACGGAACCAGAGCAAAAAATTGCTAAAAATACTTTGGAAATAATTTGTTCCTTTTAAAAGTTTATTAGGATTATTACACAGAAACGTGTGTTGGTGCGGAAGCAGCAGCTGCTTGTGTTGTGTGCAGAAAAGTTTTACAATAAATAAACTTCGATTAAGTGATTGTAAAAGTCTGTATTTATTTATGTGCAACTTTAGGTATATAATTTAACATTGTCTCTATATAGTATATTATTCCATGTGCATGTCCATATGTTCTGGTATAAAAGTCCATTTCTCGGTCAGCAGGTCTAAGCAAGAATAAATACAATATAAATGATAAAACATGAATGCTTACAATTAAACACATGCTATGCAATATGAATTAAATAAAACTTTTTATATTCATAACCTATATTTATAGTCATTAGTATACAACTTGAAATTTTCGTGGAATTTGAAGTAAATTAATATTAACGATTTCAGTGTTCTCTGTTCCATTTTTAATGGCTTTTGCTTTCTCCTGAAAAAGTTTTGCTTTCTCATTGTATTGTTTAACAAATAACTTAATGTTATATATGCTTCTCGTAATGAGTTCATGGAATCAAACACTTAATTCGTTAATTTGTTAATTTTTTCAAATATTGTTTGGAACTTATTTGAAATCTTTGAAGAGGAAATAGAGCGATAGTTAAAAGGTATGGTGAAGGCAAAATGTATATATTATTAAGCTTGATCTTTTTATATTTTATAATTCAAAACCGTTAGAACGTTTATAATTAACAAAAATATGAAGTCATGCTTGCATAATCAACCTGTCAAGTATTTTTCCATGATGTGTGCAAAGTTTTTATATTTATAAAAATTCAAGTATTTTGAATTTAAAGGAATGGAAGTTTTGAAAGTATTTGGCTTTCGGTGTGTTTCAATAAAAATGCCCATCTCTTCCGAGCTGAACGGTTTATTTATTTTCACTGCATGTACCCTAAGTAGACAAAGCCTATCAGCTACTTGAAAAATCGTAGCGCGAGGAAAAGCAACGGCAAGTATTTTTTCAATGGAAAACTGCTACAAAAAGCTGTAAGCTCAGCAAGTTTCTGAGAGTTTTTGATTTTTACAAGAATTGACGGTAAATGAATAGAATATGTTATTTCTAAAACTGTCAGTTTTATTGTTTTGTAGTATGTTGCCTGTAGTCTTCATCTATATACACGTTGCTGTATGAAGTGCACAACAATATACTTTGCATCCATTTCCAATTTATTTGAAACGTCAGTTTCTTAAAAAATAAATCGGAGGATTTTATCCATCGTTCCTAGTCATCTAATGCGTGTACATACATTATGTTCGTACAACCGGCTTTCACTCACCTCTATCCCCTTCTCTTTCTACTTACCTTAGAAAGGTCTAGGACGTAACGTAAAATACTATGTGTAGAATACTTCAAGACCATCATCAGAGCATATCCGCTACTACCCACTGTCACTACTGATGCTGTCATATGCATGACAACACTTGAAAGGATCTTGATCCACTCTTTTGACCCATCACGATCATCTATCCACCCCGCTGCGCCGTCTTTTCTGTCAAGATAAATCTACTTTCTCAAAATAAAATAACCGCTTTCTCATTTCACTCACACATCTTCATCACTACTTGCATTTATGGGAGTAGTAGTGTGTGTACCACAAAAACGCAATTCTCTAAATTTTATACATACATATCTACTAGTTCAACTTCACTAAAACACAATTCTTTTTGCAATCGCATCGAATTCTACTCTTGGTAGTGTTGGCTTACGTATGTCTATTTACTACTTCCTAGCAGCCAGAAACAGAGGGAGAGTGCATATATTTTGAATTCAAGAGCTTAGTTTTCTTGCGGCGGTTATGTGTTTTTGCTCGCCATCATATCAAATTCACATGAGAGAAAACCAAGCTTGACGTTTGTAGTTTGGGAAAAGGAGAGAAAAATACGAATCTCACCAAACCCACTCAACTCCCTATGAGGTGCAGTTTTAATGATAAAGTAGACTCCAGTGTCTCCTCTTCTCCCTCAGTCTGTGCAATATGTATGTGCTCTGCATTAAATGTGGACAGAGAATGGCACGTCTTTTGAATTTCAAATAATACTGCTTTCTTTATGCACTTTTTAAAGTCAGAATGCTTCGTCAGTGTATTTGGAAGGGAGATTGTGCCAACGACATTTTGAGCATTTACAGCAGGCAAATAGTACTTGAACACTGAACAGTCCAATGTTACAAAGCCTTTTGTACAGTAATTGATTTCGTTTTCCAACTACTCAAGTTCTTATTTTGAAAGAAGAATAATCGCGGAATATGTATAAAATATGCATATAAATTGTGGAAAAATGTGCATGAATTAGAATCAACACTAACATCAATAGTTTATGAAATTTTAACATTAATTGTAACCAATAAAGGATATAACCAACAGTCGAAAGCATTCATTTGGCTTTATTAGCAAATCATAACCCTGATTGATTATTTCGGCTGTACCAGTATATCTAAAGATTATAATAAAAATTACATATTTGATAACAATTGAATGTAGAAACAGCATCTGCGATTTATCCCAAAAGAAAGAGAACGATGGATCGGACAAATACACCTTTATGAAATGGCGGGCAATAATTGAGGTCGTCGTCTTTCTGTCAATCTCCTCAGTCTTGGTCATTCACATTTATTCTTTTAGTAAGTCTCACTGGAGGATCAGCTTATCTCAAGTGGTGAACAGTAATAAAACTGGAGAATTTATGTGCAGAGAATATTGTGGACCTAACGCATGGACTAATATCGATTGAATGCACGTCTTTCTACCATGAGCCAATGTCAATGACTTTCCGTCGGCGTATGACAAAACCACTTTGATTCAATGAGATTTTTCATATACAAAAGAACATATTTTTGACCACTTTTAACCAAATATTTTGCATATCTAAAACGGAAAGAGTGCCTTTGAAAACGCAGGATTTATATTAAAACTGTAACAGTTTTTTGAACTCAGTAATTTCATCTTTCTGCTCATTTACACAATTCTGTCGCACAGAGTGGACAAATAGACCTTATATTGGATTCTTTAAGTATTTGGTTTCATTGCTGAACATCGACTAAACTTTCAAGGAAATTGAACATGTTGGTGTGACGGTTGTAGGTCTAAGCTTTGACAAATGTGAAATCAATATTTTATAAAAAAGGATCGTCCAATGGAATGGAAGAAAAAGGGCCGATGCCTGTAGTTTTAGTTGACGCTTTGAATTGATATATTTCTACGATACGCGGTATGCTTGCACAGGAAATGGAAGTAATGGACAATTTTATACCGTATAGAAACCATTTCCGATATCTTAAAACATGCAAATGTATACAAGGTTTTATAAAGTTATGTATAACCCTTTTCTTTGAATTCAAGTCAAATAAAAAGAAATAAAAGAAAGTTAAACCATTTTTTCAAGGAAAAAAACCACGAAGAAACGTATTTTGCAGATGAAAAATGGTTTTGTTGGTGTGCAGATTGTTATAATTTGTGTTGCAAGAGAGATCTAATATTCACATTTGGCAAAAGATGCAATATATAAAACAAAAGTTGGCTTTCAAAACAAAAACCTATATACAAATATTATGAAAACCCGAAATTGGACCAGTATTCATGTACACAATGCATTGTACGTATTAAAATACTGCAATATTACATTCGTTTTCGTTAACTCTCTTTATTAAACTTATCAAAGGGGAAATCAGCAAACTCGTTCCATCATAAAAGTGACAAGAGCAGATTTAGGCCATTAGAACCTTGATTTCATCAAAGGGTTAACAAATCGCTGTGGGAGTTTACAGGACTAAGCTTATAATAATAGTATGATATGCTGTTATTATCGACCGCTAGAATATACCTGGGTATACCAACCAATATCCACGCATGTGATAAATTACCGTTTCAACAGTTTTCTCTTTTATTTTTCCCCATCAGGATAATACCACGAAAACTGGGTTTCTCCAGAATATTGAGAATTATAGGATGTCATCATTACTTTATTTCGCCTTTCATACGAGTACAAGTAAGTCTAGGATGGTGATAGTTTAAATGATGGTGGTGTCTCAATTTATCCAATCAGTTTTACCCTTGTCACTTTGCTTTAAAACAATCTGGAGACGGGCTTAGGTAATACTTTAGGATATGTGTAACGCAAACACAGTGTGATGGGACATGCAGTTATATATATATAGACGATATGGCTTACTTTTAATATATACCTAATACTTTGTTTTAAATAATGTATGGCTGTTGATGTGACAAGAACCGACAATTTTATCCGTTTAAAGTATAGAGACATTTTTTATATT